>JAQJVL010007319.1:0-24547 GCA_035578905.1 Stictocephala bisonia | reverse complement strand
CTTTAAAAGGGTAAAAATACATTTTCAGTCACCGTTTGAATGTAGAAGTAACTTTATTTTAAGATAAAAGAATAAAGTTTAAACACTACTAATTTATGTTTTTAACATCCCGAAATGCCTTAAAACTATAAAATTATTCAAATATACTTATTAAAAGTATAATGTAAAAGTTTTAAGGCCCATATGCATTATCTTTGCATAAAATGTTTTTTTTCTGTTGCAATACACATATTTTTAAAAATATTTAAAAAGTCAATAGCTCAGTAACTATTAACAATACGATAAATACATAAAGAACTTTTTTTTTTAAATGATCCATTTAACAAGCCTGTGAAGTTTGGACGTCGACGTTTGGGACACCCTGTATAACACTTGTCTGTATTAAACGAAATCTAGTAGATAAGGTAAAATTATAATGAAATTACTGTGTAATTGATAGTTTTAACACATGAAAACATAGTAAGATACAATCATAGAACAATAATATACTTATAACAAACTAAACATAATTATCAAGAAAGCGCTTAGAGGAGTCATTCAACTGTCAAACAGTTACTGGAGACCACTTGAAATGATTTAATCAGCAGGGACAAACCAATCACAATCAGTAGAGTCTGGTTCTCCAGAGGAGTCATTCAACTGTCAAACAGTTACTGGAGACCACTTGAAATGATTTAATCAGCAGGGACAAACCAATCACAATCAGTAGAGTCTGGTTCTCCAGAGGAGTCATTCAACTGTCAAACGGTTACTGGAGACCACTTGAAATGATTTAATCAGCAGGGACAAACCAATCACAATCAGTAGAGTCTGGTTCTCCAGAGGAGTCATTCAACTGTCAAACAGTTCCTGGAGACCACTTGAAATGATTTAATCAGCAGGGACAAACCAATCACAATCAGTAGAGTCTGGTTCTCCAGAGGAGTCATTCAACTGTCAAACAGTTCCTGGAGACCACTTGAAATGATTTAATCAGCAGGGACAAACCAATCACAATCAGTAGAGTCTGGTTCTCCAGAGGAGTCATTCAACTGTCAAACAGTTCCTGGAGACCACTTGAAATGATTTAATCAGCAGGGACAAACCAATCACAATCAGTAGAGTCTGGTTCTCCAGAGGAGTCATTCAACTGTCAAACAGTTCCTGGAGACCACTTGAAATGATTTAATCAGCAGGGACAAACCAATCACAATCAGTAGAGTCTGGTTCTCCAGAGGAGTCATTCAACTGTCAAACAGTTCCTGGAGACCACTTGAAATGATTTAATCAGCAGGGACAAACCAATCACAATCAGTAGAGTCTGGTTCTCCAGAGAAGTCATTCAACTGTCAAACAGTTCCTGGAGACCACTTTAAATGATTCAATCAGCAGGGACAAACCAATCAGTACAGTCTGGTCCTCCAGAGAAGTCATTCAACTGTTAAACAGTTCCAGGAGACCACTTTAAACTATTTAATCACCGAGGACAAATCAATCAGTACAGTCTGGTTCTCCAGAGGGAATCTGTACTAACATTTTACAAGAGTCCAATATTGTATAGTCGGTGGTTATCAAATTTAAAATGACCTATTTTCGACAAATCAGTAAATTTTCTGACTTTCAATTTACACAATATCAGTACATTTGCCGGCATGATAGATCAGTGGTTAAGGCTTCTGTCTGCGGAGTTTTTGGTATATTGTTTGAAACCCCTTCTGAGATAACATATGAAACTCACTCGTTGAATGAAATCCACACACAGACTTGCAGGTCTATTTTAACTAGCGAATAAATTTTTAAAAAATATAGAGGATTATTTCAGAAGACGGAATTGTTAAAACTCATAACAGTTATACCATCTAACATCTAGTTATATAATATTCTTGTTACTATAGCTAAAGCTACATTCAACTGCTATTTGAAAAGATTATTTTAATATTATACCTAATTCAAATACCGCATTTTTTCAGATATGTTAATGAGCTAGCGAATCACTTAAAAACATAAGTCTATCTTTATTCAGTCTATTTTATTATTGAATATAATTAATTGAATATTTGTCGACTGTATAAATGTTGTCTACACTTTTCATGATAATATTGGTTTTAATTATTTGGATATCGTGAATTGAAATATACAACAACACAAATCCATTAAAACTATTATTTATAATTGTTTATATCGTGCCTTTGGAAACACTTCACAAAGACAATTGCAAACTTAATCTTAAAATAGTTAAAATAGTTAATTATAACCTTTAATACTAAACGTTTAGAGAACTTTTTGAACTTAGTTAAATATTTTCTTTGTATTGACATATTTTCTATTCATTAGAACAATGGGCCACTTTGGAGCCCTTTGCTATAATCTAACGATTTTGTCTCTTTCATAATTTTCTTTATCTACACAATTTTTAATTCAGCAAAGCAAGTAATGTTCTGTATAGTATAATTTTTAGTATTTTTTAGTTATAAAATAATTATTTTCACATGTACATTAAAGAGACATGAAGTTCTAACTTATGTTTTTCTTAAAATTCGAATTTAACATTTACTAACAAAGTGAAGTCTTGAAATGGTTTACAGTAATACCTCTGGCACTTCACTGAAAATGTTATGCATAAATAATAAAATGATAAGTAAATTCACTTCAACTGTACGTTGTTGTATTAATACGATCGGTCATTAAATATATTTTATTTACGTAAATAGTGATGGGTTTAAGATATTTGCATCACCATCTATTTGTATGTTTATGGAACATATAGATGCACACCATAAGCTATAAGTATGTTTAATCTATTAAAGCTTAAGATACTTCAATACAAACATATTCCTCAATGTCTGTAGTCAGGTGCCTTCAGCATCATACAAACAATGTTCAAGCGAGAACAAACATGGTAATAGTACTACAAAATTAAGACAGAACAAGACAAGGACAACAAAAAGACAAGAACAGATCAAGACAAGGACAACAATAAGACAAGAACAGAACAAGACAAGGACAACAATAAGACAAGAACAGAACAAGACAAGGACAACAATAAGACAAGAACAGAACAATAACTAGACAAGATTATGACAGACTAGGACAAGAAAAGAACAAGAAAAATTTAAGATCACAACAATAATAAGGCAGAACTATTCAAGAAAAGGTCAAGATTAAGGTATTAGAAGAATTATAACATGACAAAAACAGGGCAAAATTAAGACATATCAAGACAAATAATAGAAAAAGAACCAGACAACACAACACAGAGTAAGATAAGAACAAAATTAGATAAGAACAGGATAAGAACAAAACAAAACGATACAGAACAAGAAATAACAATCATTTTTAAGACAAAGATATGTAACTGTAAAATACAACAGTAACTATCAACTTAATTTTTTCATTCATAAAATTGTAGTAAACTTGCTTAACACTACATTACCTTCAACTTGTGACAATATACAGTTAAATTTGAATTTATTTATGTGGATAGTTACCAATCCAGTAATGTAATATAATTTCCTCTATCTATGAATAATACGATAATTAGTGGATAAAAAAGGTTATTTATATATTTATTGATTAACTACTAATATGCATACAACTTAATTATTAATTCGATATAAATGAATCTAAAAAAAGGAATTAAAATTATATTTTGTTCTATTAATTGCGTTGTATAGGAAGTAAATGATATTTAATTTTAACTGAAATTCCTCACTTTAAGGATTCACGGCTTATTAAAGGCAACACGTAAACATTTATTCTTAGTATGTACATATTTAGGTATTAAATGTAGAAAATCAATTTGAATATAAATAACAAGAGACTTTATACAGATAATTCATTTTTATATGATTATTCATAATGATCATTTTTTAACTAAATATATATATATATATATATATATATATATATAAATTTAGTATATGTTGATCTCTTCATTTTGAAGCCGTCTTTATATGCAAAGTGTATTATAAAAAAGTGATCTTCTTAATTGAATTCAATTAAGGATATTCAAACATTTAATATTGTAAACACTTCAATATAAAACACATTAACAGTAATTAACTAAACAAATGGGATGCCATCAGAGACGGTTTGGTTCAATTGGAATGTGTGGAGTGATTTGTATTTCCATTGGTAAACTGGTTTGATTAGATAGATAAACCAATTTAGTTAACGTAACATTATTTGTTAATGGAATTGTACAGTGTTTGATTTCATCATTGTTACTGTTTGCTCTGATACTAGCTATAACTGAACAGAGGGGGAATGGATGTAAAAAAAAAAAACTATTTGTAAAATTAAACTAAAACCATTTTAAGTTTTAGTTTTTGTAGTAGGTATTATAAAGTGTGTTACAGTTAAAATTAATCTAGTTTCTATATACCTCGTTCACCTTTTATTTGTTCACTAAACTATTCAACTTTATCGAATAAACGAATGTAAGGAATCGCGCTTTTGAGTGACGGTTTATTGACCAAAAATTATGTTTCAAAAACTTTAATAAAAATATGAAAAGGAGCATTTAAACGAGAGCTTGTCATGCTAGCTGACGTTTGTAGTTATTTTACAGACTGTAATAGAAGATCCTTTTGCAGGAACGAGGTCAGGAAAAACTGAAACTTTTCATTCCATGACATGTTGTGGCGTTATTTAACAGGGGATGAAAAATATTTATTTCACAACCTTTAGAAATGTTTATTCTCGAAATACTCACGTATCGTGGAGATCACGGTGTGAGACAGCATATGATTTAATGAATGGATAAATAGTATTTATAAAATTAGAAAGGTGATTAATAAGTCGGGATGATAAATTACAGTAAAGATGAATTAGTAAAATAATATTAACATAATTACTATACATTAAAAATCTAAGGTTATAATGCTTCGTCATACTGTTCCAAAATATTTTTAATCAAATAAAACATTTAGTTTATTACTACCTTAAAAAAGTCCTTTAATTTCTATCCATAGTTTACACATAGCCAAAATCGTAAAATATTATATTACATCGTCCACTATTAGTACCCTGAGCACCAAATTATCTTTGGTTTCTGGATAAGCATTTTGAAAATGTTGGACCATGGTGATAATGCAATGTATTTAAACTACAATATTATCACAGTTCCAGTTTCTTGGTCTACTGCATGCTGAAAATAAACAACTTCAGTATTGGCACAATGCATTAAGCAATGAATGTCCCAAGATGACAAAAAAACTTTATGATTCAAAGAGTTTATGAATTAATGTTGAGGAAATAAGAGTCTAGAAGAAAAGTTCTCAAGGATTCAATTAATTCTTCTCAAAATTATAGTCAAATTTTAAAGTGCCTCCTTTTGAAACACAATCTACAATCAGTCCTGGACGTTGTTCTTTTATATACTTTCACAAAGAAAAGGTAATAAGTTTTTCACAATTTTAATAACCAAACGAAATAAATCTAATAGTATTTCTTATGTGATGTGTGTGGTATGTGTATGTGTGTGAGAGCGTATGCGCATGTATGGTTTAAGCGTAAATTTATGTATTGTGTCTATGACGGTTGTTATTAAGTACTGATTATAAATATAAGTACAAGAGGATAGTTCATTGTATGCTAGTTATATTTACATAATGGAGATTAAAAAATTTGTTATTTTATTTGGGAAGTGGAGACTACTGTAAAATTTTAAATACATTTTGTTCATTTTCTTATATCTGTGATTTTGTATGTATTTATCAGTGCACAACATTTTTTCATTTAAATGTGTTTGCTATGTAAAATTTACTTTAAGAGCCATCAAACTTTATTTATAAAAGAGAAGAATTATATAAGTAGCAGACTGCCATAGTACCTCTTTTTATTAAAAGTAAATGTGTGCCTCTAATCAGGCATTGCCTGAGAGGACCTATTCATTTCATTTATTTTATCCACATAACCAAGGATTTAAACTATTAAAGTAATAATAAAAACACATTGTGTAGATTCTCAAGGTCAGTATCACAGAAGTCATGTATGGTAATCTTTATTATAAACAGGTGTTTGGAGTATGTATTTTTTAGTCTAATTGTAAAATATGTTATGTTATTTATTATATACTTCTGTAAATATTGTATCACTTTTGTATTGATGTGTTTTGTATGTATGCTGTGGATGGAATAAATAAATTATTATTATTATTATTATTAAATTTGTATAAAATAAAGACGTTTGATGATATTGGCTGGGCGTGATGAAAATAATAAATGTAATGACAATTAGCAATATTGATTACGCTAGCAATGGTAAAAACATAAACCTAATGTTCAAACTGTCTTTATTTGACATGGATAGTACACAACTTGAGTCAGTTCGTATTAGAGATGAATAGTACATGTATGAATCTGTCATAACAGGTATGAATTGACAATGCTGCCTTATTTGGTTCCCGTCCTCTGTTTGAACATCATAACAGCAGAACATTGGATACTAAATTTACTTAGTAGGCCTAAATATTGGAACTGTCCTTCTCTCGTCTATTTTTTTTTTTTTTTAAATCTTTCTGTATTCCTATCATCTGTGTATGTAGCCTTTTTCCATAGAAATACTTTATTGATAATATTAAAACTGAGTTTTAAAACAATTGTATGCTCATTATTGTATATACTAATGGACACCCCTGCACGCTTTACAAACCAACACGTCACTCGCTCGGTCGTGTCTCTTTATTATCGTAATTAATGTTCATATTGTTTAAGTCACGTGTACATTCACATGTCAGCTTGTACTAATGTCAGCTCTTGAAGTTCTACAATGATGGTAACCAAGGATGTCCGGTCACTAGAGGTAATTTGGAAGTCATCTTACAGCCATTGGTCCCCAGGTTACGTGTTAGAAAGGGCTTCTCAACCCTAACTTCGCCTGGTGAAATAAGACCCTCCTCCCAACTTCATAGCTCCAGTTACAGCTGTATTGGCTTGGGTTTATAGGTGCTGTCTTTCCTTTATTAAATAGATGATGTAATTTATTCGTATATAAAGTTATAAAGGCCTTTACATAAAATACAGCTGATATCATTAAAAGGAGGCATTGAAACAGAATTAAGCCTGTGTAAATGGAGCCGGGAGAAGTTCTTGCTAACTTTGCACTCTGTTACAGTAATTGCAGAAGTAGTACACTCGTGCCACCAAAGAGTTGAAGTGGAACACTTATAATAATGACTTTACGAAGTGTCTTAGCCAGGCTTTACTGTCGTGGTTGAAGTGTCTTAGCCAGGCTCTGCTGTCGTGGTTTGAAGTGTCTTATACAGGCCCTGCTGACGTGGTTTGAAGTGTCTTAGCCAGGTCCTGCTGTCGTGGTTTGAAGTGTCTTGGCCAGGACCTGCTGTTGTGGTTTGAAGTTCCTTATACAGGCCCTCCTCTCGTGGTTTGAAGTGTCTTAGGCAGGCCCTGCTGTCATGGTTAGAAGTGTCTTGGCCAGGCCCTGCTGTCATGGTTATAAGTGTCTTGGCCAGGCCCTGCTGTCATGGTTTGAAGTGTCTTGGCTAGGCCCTGCTGTCATGGTTAGAAGTGTCTTGGCCAGGCACTGCTGTCGTGGTTTGAAGTGTCTTGGCTAGACCCTACTGTCATGGTTTAGAAGTGTCTTGGCCAGGCACTGCTGTCGTGGTTTGAAGTGTCTTGGCCAGGCCCTGCTCTCCTGGTTAGTAGCCTACTCAGTGCAGAAGATGGAAATAACGGTTAAATTTATAATACCCAAATATTTTAATTAAACCACTAAAAATTACAGCTAATCCAAGATCCCTTATTGATATTCTATACACAAGCCTTCCTTCTGATACATTAAATTTAGAAGTATGCAATACTGCACTATTGAGCCACTCAGCTCAATAATGTAAAATCAACCTATCGATGATTTAACTTAGAAGACAAAATTTAACTTTTGTATAACGCATCAAAATATGTCCTATCTGAAATAAGTTTGTTTTAACAATGAAAACGGGGTATAGTCACTTCATGAAATTACAGTTATGAGAGAAATTCTAATACAAATATAATTATTACAATCACTCAAGATGGGACGTTTTCGTGTTATACTTGTACAGTATAATTTTTAATCGCTATTATGCATGATCACATAAGAAACATCAGTACTTCGGAGAATATTATGGGTAAAAACAACCCCGGGAAAAAAATCAATTCGAAAGATAATGGATCTATAATTTTCCATGTATTATTTATTTTCTCCTAAAACATTTGGTTAAAGGATTTTTCCGGTAGTCCATGTTTTTTGATAGAAATCACTGTTGATGGCATTTTTAGACTTTTTCCAATCCCGATTGACTTGTGTCCTTTTAGGTATCTTTTCACATTTGTTGTAAATGTATGTTAATGTTATTATTACTTCTATATTGATTACGTTTTTTTAAAAAAAGTTACTTACAATGAACTAGAATAGTTAAGTAACTAGTTTTTAGAAAAAATTAAGACATTGTACTTGCTTTATTTTAATAGAATATTATTTATTCCATTGGAACACCTGAGTACTATGGACTCAAAACGAAATAATAAAGAAAACGTCGTAGAATGATGATTAGGTTTTTTGGAAAAGTATTACTTAAAGATCAAAAATGTGGGAAAATCCTATTTATACATAATTTTCTCACTTTCATATAAGAAGTACACTTTATATTAAATTACAAATACATTATTTATATTTAAGAATAGTTTGTTGGCCTACTTTTTGTTTTAATTTTTCTCTGAGGTAGAGTTTAAGTCTCGTGATAAATGTGGTGACATGGAAGTGGTGACATAATGGCGTAATTAATGAACTTTAGTTCCAAAGAAGTTTTTGAGAGCAGAAATCCTTTTACTTAGAAATATTTTAAATAAAAGAATAGTTATATAAAGACAAAAGAATGTAGTTTGTATAATATAACTGGGTGAGTATTTAGACATGTTTATACAAATATTTTCTTTAAATAATTTGATACACTTTACATGATGAAGTTGTATCATGATTTGTATAGTCATTGGGGTTTTAGTGTTTCAATGAAGCAGATATTTATATTTGACGCTTGTTATGTCTTATAGTATATTCACATTTCCTTCTTCAAATAGAATTCAAATTATCAAATAGAAGACATAAAATAAGCATTAAAAAGTGTAAAAAATAAATTTTTCTGCTCTATTTTACTTTAACCCTTTTAACCCGGGCGGACAATATATTGACCGCCGCAGTACTCGTCAAACGTACGGCCGGACAATTTACTCTCCGCCATATTTCATACTATTAAATAATTATGTTGGCACACCTTATGTGTTCGAAATTGTTTTGATAATGTTTTATAGTATATAGTCTGCACTAATAATGAGGTTATTTCATAATTTTTAACGCCTTTTACTTTTTTTATTCGAAATACTGAGGTAAGGTTTTTATCTGATCAGTAGCCTCAGAAGTTGTCAGTTGTCTGCATTCATCATACGGTGTTATTGTGTTTATTTACATTGTGTTGTGAAGCAAAAAGTTCTGTTTATTTTATTATATTGTAGTTTTGTTGTGTGCGTGTTTTTAATGTTAAATTGTAAATATTGTTTTTATTGTAAATATCAGTAACATTGTTAGATATAAAAATGGAGCAAGATGATTTTGACGTTTGAATTTCTTTTATTAAACCAAACGTAAATAATGTATATTTTACCTGATGAAAGTTAAAACAAATTACGATGAAATAATATTTCGTCTTGAAAACAGTAAATATTGATGAAATAATATCAACATTACCTCTCAAAACATAGGGAAACTATTAAAATATGGAGTTTATTTTTATACCTTTTTCAAATCACACAAATAATTGGAATGACCCAGTACTTAGTAAGTGGGGCATGTGTAGAGTTCCGACCTTATAAAAGAAACCATTGTACTGTACTGAGTTCCCTTTTATACAAAGGGCAACAATAGGACAACAATAGGCTATTGTATTCTGGAGTTATTGTTACGACTAACATAACACTGGCTGCTACCGACAAGACTACACTCATTCTGAGCAATTAATTCCCAAAGAAACACTGAGCTTAACAGTTGAGGACAACAATGTGTTTTTCCTTAGTTCTACAGTTCATTACAAAAAATATGGTAATTATTCACAACTTGGGGACCTATATGAAAAAACTGACACCTTCAACAGTATTACGCGAGGAAAATGGCTGAAGTGCCCGGAGATAATAAACGTTTAGCGTGTTTATACATTAGTTTTAAAATATTTGTATTGCTTTGTATACAATAAAACTTAATAATGCGTAAACAAGCATGCGGAGGTTTTTCTACAAGTCCACAAGCTTGGTTTGAATGATATAATACATGCTATATAATGTTTTTATTAGGAAATAAATATATGAAGAGGCCCATGGGAAGTAACAAAATATAAATTTTCTGTTGGTAAATAAATTAAAACAAAGTATAAAGATTATATAATGAAAACTATTAAATGTTTCATTAAATATGCTGCATGCTGCATATCTGATCCATATAGTTTAGAACAGAAATTATAAAAAACAAAACCACTGATAATAACGTTCTTTGCGCTTGATTTAAATACCATTGATGAAATTAAATGCACATTGTCTTTATTAGGCGGATTTAGGACTATTAAGTCCTTTCTTCCACTCAACCCTATGTACAATAATATATTTTTTTTATTGTATAATGTGCAGACAGTTCCTTAAATATCTACTCATCATTCCTACTAAAAAATTGATAACTTATCTCTAGCATTATGTTCGATCGAAATGGCAAAACAACAATAGTGATATACAAAATATTAAAGACATAACTATATATACAGATTAAATCAGCACTAGTGTATTCATCTCATAGGCGTACAAATCACTCATGAACCACAATCACCACGACCCCCACCCACCCCTACAGGCCTCGCTGAAGTAGGTCCCATCTCCAACCCGAAGCGAATGCGCTTATCAATTGTCCCTGATATTATCAAGTACCAAATATTTAATATAATGTTGCTAAATTAAAATATTTATAATTTAATAAGCGGAAATTAGAAATAGTAAAGGAGTTGCTATAGAGAGTGGTGTAATTAATAGGGACTGATAGTAGGAAGTCTCCCTGTATTTCTGATGCTGATTTCTGTGATGAATTTTGAAACGCTCGGTCAAGTATTCGGGAGAGTAAGGCTGTGGTATTCATGAAATAGTTTTAGCATACCTAACTGTTTGAAAAATGGAGTAAAGTGATCATTCCGTTTTAAATTGAAAATAAATGTAATACAGTAGTTTTGTACTCTTTGAAGCTTGTCCGAAAGTTTAACAGTCATTGATCACCACGTCACAGTAGTTGAAGTGAGGCAGAACCAGAGTTTTTACCAGCCTCACTTTAAAAGAAAAGCACATCGTTTAAGACTGTGGATACCAGCAAAAACTCTACCATATACCAACTTAACATGATCAGTCTAATCCGAATGTTCAAGCTATCCTGTCTAATACGCCCACCCACCCATACACGTAAAGTGGTATTGGACTCAGCCACGCATCCATACACGTAGAGTGATATTGGATACGATGTGAAACAAGTACACGATCTCGTAACTTTGTGTGGGTACGGAATACAGGTACAGTACATTTAGTTCCAACGATTACCTACAACTAAATTGTCTATTCCTTGTCAAATACCTTTCCATTTCCTAAGATTGTGGGATTATATGTTATTTATCTATCTCTGTAAGTATATGAGAAGAGCTGATCACTATTCAGGTCAAAACTGAATGATTGACAGGATAGATCATATTTAATTGTATGATTTCAGTTACTTTTTTACTGAAATAACAGCAGTGAAATATATTTCAGTGTAAATTATGATGTAATAAACTTAATCGACTAGAGAAATTTGACAATTACTGTATTTCATTTTTCAAAAGTTTTTGTGTAAAGAACCTAACAGAAGAAAGAAACAGAGGTCGTTTACTTATGGCCACAGTGAACGCCTGTAATTGTGTTAAGACTATTGCTCACATTAATAAATATTTATTAATAATTCATACGATAATCATTGACGGTTTGGAGTAGAATAAGGGAAGTACTGACAAGGGTGATGGCCTTGACCTCGACTTGGCAAACTGGCTGGAGAACTAACTACTCGACACCACAATTTCCCTACTCGACAGCCATGTAGAGATGGCAACGATATATCGGAAATATCAATAAATATGCTTCGATATATCGATATACTAGTATCGATATTTTCTTTCAATAATATCAAACCTATCAATATTTTGGTCCGTTATATCATCACAATATAATGACGTTATGCTCTTTCCTCAAAATCATTGATTGAAAATAAACACATTTAAATTGACTTTTATACTTACTAAACATACATTGAAGTAATAAAGTAACATTATTTAGTTGTTTACGTTAGTTTAACTGAAATGTACTGTATTGTAGACAAATGGATGGACCACGTAAAGGAAATTCTGTGTGAGTTGAACACATAACATTGAATTAATTTGTTCAATGTTTAGGGTTTTTTAGGAAGCCTAAAGGCATTTTAAGTGTGAAAAACAAAAATAACAATGTTATTACATTATTATTGTATAATTAACATAATAAATAAAGGTATAAACTTATTTTGAATGGTTTCATTCAATCTCACAGATCACAATTTGTATCATGTAGAGTAATTTATTTGATTGTTACATTCAGTAGGCTGTTCTACGTAGTGACGGCGAAAAATGAGTGTATTTTTGGCCATAACATAAGAGTTAGTACATAATTTTAAACAGATAAAACATTTACCCCCATTTCTCGACAAAACTCCAAGACATTGATAAAACAGTCAGTAGCAGCATTTGCATGTTTATTAACATGTGACTAAATAGCCCCTCAGCATGAAAACACCGCAGTACAATGAGTAAAAAAGAAATGTATCTGTTAACCTCACTAGATTCATATGTAACGTCGAAAATATACAGTAGTTTCGTAAATACATTTGTTTACACGAGGAAAGCAGACCTCGAAAAAAATTGTTTATCCAATTTTTTTTTACTGCTTATTGTAGCTCATTTCCTGCTCTTTAAATTGATATATAACATGATGTATATTTAATTTATATCAGGTGTGAAAAAATGCTGTGTTAAAAACTATGCAAGTGCATTTTTGCAACAAATTGTTACCATAGTAATAAGTTCATAAATGTTATTTCTTATAGTGTCTATGTTTTGAATGACAACATAATTTGAAAGGCTTTGACTGCTAGATGTTTGTTTACATTTCTGTTTGGTGTTTATTGTTGTGACAGCTGTCAGTTAGTACTACAGGTTATTTTATAGTAATAACTGTGTGTTTCAAGTAAAGTGATTTGTTTGTGGATTACATTTGTGTAATAATAATATAATTATAATCTGCACAATGCCAAGATCAAATAGGATTTTTAAAAAGAAGAAAACATTTGGTTGGCATGCTCAAGGTAATAAATCTAACCCTAACCTATAGGTGTATAGATAGGCCTAGTACATCAGTCCAAACTCCACCTTCAAATGAAAGCAGATCCAAGCCCGTAATATATTCATTTCTCCGAAAACAGTGTTTTTTTATACCTTATGTACCTTTTTCTCCAAAACTGTTGGAGCTAGAACATTGAAACTTGGTACACATATGTAGGGCTTTAATATACACAACTTCTCCAGTTAATTTATATAAATACTCAAAAATATAAAAAATATTGAAAGTAAAAGTTTTTGTTTATAAATTTAATACTTATAAAAAATTTGTTTCTGCATAAACTAATTGAAATAAACAAAATTCCCCTGGAGATATTGTTTACAAAGAGGGTATAAAATAATGGTAAAAATTTCATCTCCCTATCTTAAATAGTTTTTGAGAAAAAGGTACATAAGCTAACATGGCCGAAGATAGGGAAGTCTGCTCCCCTCAAGCGAGGCGCCTGCAAAGAACATGATACTACGTTGTGCCTTGTTATATCAGCTAGGAGATTGAGGTTGGGGAGGGGGAAGGCCGCGACCTTGATTGGAATGCGGAAAGCTCTTAACTAGGTCATCGATGGTTATCAGTCGTTTAAATGGTTTAAAGGGATTTAAATGCCCGCGTTTCCTTCAGTCACAGCTTTAAATATTGTACTGTAAACGCTGTGGTTTCTGTAAATTGGTGTTACTTGGGAATTCACCGCTACTCAAATTTATCATTGTTAGTGATGGCAACAATATATCAAAATCAGATATCAATAATTATGTTTCGATATATCGAAATATTAGTATCAATATTTTATATCAATAATATTGGCCAAATCGATATTTTCATATTACCATAAATCATATAACTAAATATTTACGTTATTCTCCCTCCTCAAAATCATCACGCTCGAAAAAAAACACATGTAAATTGCCTCTTATGCGTACAAAATATGCATTGAAATAATAAAGTAACTTTATTTCGTATTTTTACGTGAGACTAGCGCACAACTATGTAATTTAGTGAATTAATTTAGTTAAATTTTAGTCTTTTTAAGAATCTTAGTGGCATTTTTAAATGTGAAAAACAAAAATAACAATCTTATTACATTATTATTTTATAATTAACAGGATAATTAAACTTATGGTTATCCTTATTTTTAATTTTTTAATTCGACCCTACAGACCAAAACTTATTTCATGTAGAAAAATAGTGACAGCATGAGTGTATTTTTGGTCCTGACATAAGGGGACTGGACCCAAAAAACTTTTTTTTATGTATATATTTTTTATATATATAATTTTGCTCTGGAATGTGCTGAATAACGTGGTATTTTTTGTTTTTTTCTATCTTAATGGGAAGTCAACAAAAAAATATATTGTTTATACCCTTGCATCCCGTTTTTAGGCGAAGAAAATTACGGTGCTGATTGTGTGAATGGATGAAAGTAGCACTATTCATTGTTATACATTTACTTTTAGTTCAGATATGCTATTTAGATTTCTTGTGTTACCTAACCTGAAATGACAGTTTACTTTTGTGCTCTTTGCTGTCGTCTGACTTATGTCTGCTTGCAAACAAAAATACTACTAGGATTTGCAGTACTTCGAAGAGCTGCCGCTGAACTTTGACATTATGCCATTTTCATTGTTTCCTGTAAGTTTCATTGTCATTTTTTTCAATAATATATTCTGTGCTGTTTATTT
Source organism: Stictocephala bisonia (assembly GCA_035578905.1). Classification (NCBI taxonomy): domain Eukaryota; kingdom Metazoa; phylum Arthropoda; class Insecta; order Hemiptera; family Membracidae; genus Stictocephala; species Stictocephala bisonia. The sequence goes on along the minus strand of JAQJVL010007319.1, from coordinate 9,423 downwards.
TTAATATATAAGTTATATATTATACATTACAAGTTACAATATTAACTAAATATTGCATAGGCCTATTATAATTACAATACCGGTATTATATAGGCCCCACTCTACAATTTATTACATTTCATATTATGGGCTATAATGGTCAAGTAAAAATACAAAAGTATGCTTAGCAACAAGCCAAACACCTAAATTATGAAGATTTTGCTGATAAATGCAAAACAAATCTTGATTATTATTGTATTGGCAGATAAATTGCAAATGCATTACCAAATTAACGCACGAGTTTGCTTTTTCATCGTTTTCCGAAAGTTAGGTTTTTTAAACTTTGATGTAACTTTTCTCAGCCACCATTGAAGATATTGCAGTAACTTTTTTTCTCAGTTTTATAACACAGTTACCTAGTTCCCCATAAAAAATTATAAGGATACTAATAATACTTTTGCTAAAAAAAAATATTTAGTGTCGTATAAAATAATAAAATGCAATGTTTTCTTTAAAAAATAAAAAAAAATAGTTCGAAATGTCAAAATAAAACTATATTATAGGAGGAACTTAAACAAAGTATGATTGAAAAAATAATAAAAATCCCATTGGCCTAACTCTTATATATTCTGAGAAAAATTACATATAGTTAACATAGAATAAGATAGGCGCGTCCAGTCCCCATAAGAGTTAATGCATCATTTTAAACAGATAATGTACATTATTTACAATTGGATACATCGGTTACCCGATATATCGATATTTTTCTTATGATATTATCGTTAGATCGATATTTGGTTTGGGATATATTGATAATTCGATTTATCGTTATGTTGAAAATATTTGCTATCCCTTAACCCATGTAGCACACAATTGGATGTAACCCCCGTTCTTTTCTTCTCTGTGCAACTACTGGCATATCCTTTGTGCCCCTTGGTTTTCACTTTGCCAGTGGCCTTGAGTGGAGGGTTCCGACATTATCGCAAGATAACAGAGTCAAACAACATCGAGTGTGGCTGTCCCTTGAATAGGTAACCGTTTGAGCGATCCAGTCCTTGCAAGCAGCCCGGTCACTGGTGGATGTTCTGAGGTCACCCATAATACGTTGGTTCCCAGGTTAAATGCTAGAGTGGGCTTCTTAGCCCTAACTTCACCTGGTAAAATAAGACGATCTTTAACTTTAACTTTTTTTTTAACGGGCAGATTTTGGGTGATACTGATCCTTGTGGGCAGTAAGATAATTACAACATTACAACTGTAATTTTGTATATCCTGTTATGGACCACACCATCAGTAAGCAGGTTTCGTCCCTTTCCCTCAGGACCTGCAGTAATCCTGTTACAGAGGGCTGGACGACACGTGTCACACGCAGCTTATTGTCAAATACATTCAATTCGTACAGCCTTATTGTACTAGGTGATGCATTTGCATTTCAAGAGATCGAGTATTATCGAGAAAAGTAAACTTTAACCATACATAGGCTTTATAATTTAAAATAACCAATTTAAATGTTTAGTTGTTTTACCTTTTCAGTGAATATGTGTTGGTTTTTCAATATATTTAATTCACAATTTCAGTTAACAACTAGAAAATATAACAAGCAGGGCCATTGACTTTCCATTTAAAAAAAAATGTTTTCTTTTAAATAGAAAAAGTAGTAATGCTTGTTAATATAAAATTAAAGATATTTTGTATGTTGTAAAATATGATTTTATTGAATTATTGAATACATAATAAAAAAGGTAAACAGGAATAAATTAATCGTGTTTACTTTACTTTTATATATGCGTTGTGATAGTTAAATATAAATAAAATAACACAAATATATATTTTATCTGACATTTAAAAAATATAAAAAGGAAAAAATAGTATGAAAAAGGGTTATTTATAAAATATTTAAATCTAATGACATTTTATAATTCCAATAAAAAAGACTTTTCTGGATTTACTATTCTCGACTGACATCAGACTCTGTCTATTTATAGTGTTTTACTGTGTGTCAAATTACATATAAAGGTGTTAAATAATCAATCTACATACAACACAGAACTTGTGTATATATTTAATTTCTCAGTATGTAACAAGAACTTAATTCTTGGTGGACGGTTTAACCTAAGTGGGCTTCATTTAAAAAGTGGTGTACTTTTTAAATACACACAGTAGTAGTAATATAGGAAGAAAAACCAAAAAAGCTCTGGGTCATACTGCGTCTATAAAGTGATGTATTGAGCTAGAACACTGTGGTAGTAATACAGGAAGGAATATCAAATAAACTCTGGGACTTGCTACGTCTGTAAAGTGATGTATTGAGCTAGAACACCGTGGTAGTAATACAGTAAGGAATATCAAATAAGCTCTGGGTCTTACTACGTCTATAAAGTGATGTATTGAGCTAGAACACCGTGGTAGTAATACAGGAAGGAATATCAAATAAGCTCTGGGTCTTACTACGTCTATAAAGTGATGTAATGGGCTATAACACTGTGGTAGTAATACAGGAAGGAATATCAAATAAGCTCTGGGTCATACTACGTCTATAAAGTGATGTATTGAGCTAGAACACTGTGGTAGTAATACAGGAAGGAATATCAAATAAGCTATCGGTCATACTGCGTCTATAAAGTGATGTATTGAGCTAGAACACCGTGGTAGTAATACAGGAAGGAATATCAAATAAGCTCTGGGTCTTACTACGTCTATAAAGTGATGTATTGAGCTAGAAAACCGTGGTAGTAATACAGGAAGGAATATCAAATAAGCTCTGGTTCTTACTACGTCTGTAAAGTGATGTATTGAGCTAGAACACTGCGGTAGAAATACAGGGAGGGACTATCAAATAAGCTCTGGTTCTTACTACGTCTATGAAGTGATGTATTGAGCTAGAACACTGTGGTAGTAATACAGGAAGGAATATCAAATAAGCTCTGGGTCTTACTACGTCTATAAAGTGATGTATTGAGCTAGAACACCGTGGTAATAATACAGGAAGGAATATCAAATAAGCTCTGGGTCTTACTATGTCTATAAAGTGATGTATTGAGCTAGAACACCGTGGTAGTAATACAGGAAGGAATATCAAATAAGCTCTGGGTCATACTACGTCTATAAAGTGATGTATTGGGCTAGAACACTGTGGTAGTAATACAGGGAGGGACTACCAGATTAGCTCTGGGACTTGCTACGTCTGTAAAGTGATATAATGGGCTGTCACATTGTTATAGTAATACAGGGAGGGACTATCAGATTAGCTCTGGGTCTTACTACGTCTGTAAAGTGATATAATGGGCTGTAACATTGGGATAGTAATACAGGGAGGGACTATCAGATTAGCTCTGGGACTTGCTACGTCTGTAAAGTGATATAATGGGCTGTAACATTTTAATAGTAATACAGGGAGGGACTATCAGATTAGCTCTGGTTCTTACTACGTCTATAAAGTGATGTATTGAGCTAGAACACTGTGGTAGTAATACAGGAAGGAATATCAAATAAGCTCTGGGTCATACTACGTCTGTAAAGTGATTTATTGGGCTAGAACACTGTGGTAGTAATACAGGAAGGAATATCAAATAAGCTCTGGGTCATACTACGTCTGTAAAGTGATTTATTGGGCTAGAACACTGTGGTAGTAATACAGGAAGGAATATCAAATAAGCTCTGGGTCATACTACGTCTATAAAGTGATGTATTGGGCTAGAACAGTGTGGTAGTAATACAGGGAGGGACTATCAGATTAGCTCTGGGACTTGCTACGTCTGTAAAGTGATATAATGGGCTGTAACATTGTTATAGTAATACAGGGAGGGACTATCAGATTAGCTCTGGTTCTTACTACGTCTATAAAGTGATGTATTGAGCTAGAACACTGTGGTAGTAATACAGGAAGGAATATCAAATAAGCTCTGGGTCATACTACGTCTATAAAGTGATGTATTGGGCTAGAACACTGCGGTAGTAATACAGGGAGGGACTATCAGATTAGCTCTGGGACTTGCTACGTCTGTAAAGTGATATAATGGGCTGTAACATTGTGATAGTAATACAGGGAGGGACTATCAGATTAGCTCTGGGTCTTACTACGTCTATAAAGTGATGTATTGAGCTAGAACACTGTGGTAGTAATACAGGAAGGAATATCAAATACGCTCTGGGTCATACTACGTCTATAAAGTGATGTATTGGGCTAGAACACTGTGGTAGTAATACAGGGAGGGACTATCAGATTAGCTCTGGGACTTGCTATGTCTGTAAAGTGATATAATGGGCTGTAACATTGTGGTAGTAATACAGGGAGGGACTATCAGATTAGCTCTGGGACTTGCTACGTCTGTAAAGTGATATAATGGGCTGTAATACTGTGGTAGTAATACAGGAAGGGACTATCAGATTACCTCTGGGACTCAATTATTAGCTTGTATCTCATAACTAAATCCATTTAATTTGTTATTTTATATCAAATCCTAATATATTATTATACTTGCATTTTACGCATAAATGTTCTCATTCAAAACAAAAAGCTTTAAAGAAGTCTTTTAAGCTCGGTAGAAGTTACAAGTAACTTAATCTATAGAGTTATGTCACTCAGTGAATTTTTACACTGTATTAATCTACAATACTGTAAATAAATCGCTCTGATATTCAAATCCCGAGTAAATCTCTGACAGTGAAATCCCAGCAACGTGTTAATTTAATCAGCTGAGGGACCTTATCTAAGAGAAAACAACTCAGTAATCCTTTAGCTTAGTAAAGCTTTTAGTATCCAACAAGTGTGTTGTTTCGTTATTATAGTGTTATACATTTGTATTATACATCAGATGTCAATCGCATATTGATTAATACAAAACCGTGATGATTTACATGTTATTGAGACATCTTTATACCTTGTTCAGGGGTTCAAACAATAAGTATAAAAATCTTAAATATTTTAGTTTCAATAAATAAATACAAAAATATTTGTAGATTCTTAATTATTACCTATTTGGCGTGGAGGATAAAATTCTTATAAGTAATTTCTGTGCGTATCTGTGTTTTGAAATGAATCATCCTCCAAAATCTAAGACACATATAGTTAGTGGCATCTGCGGTTAAGAGGTAAAAATTATATAACAGTAATTCCCTCACTCCACTATTATTAGGGCATTTTTATTTTTCTCCCGGAGGGGAAGATTCTTATAAAATAAAGAATTATTCATTTTATCATCGATATAATTAGTCTCTAAAACAGGAAATACCATTCCTCTACTTTACAACCTTCTCCAACGAATAGTTATGTCACAGTCGAGCCACCTGCCATCTACCTGGTGTTGACTTTGGTATTATTGTAACCCCAATAACTATCAGAAGACTAGTTGTCGTCTGTACGTCCATCCCAAAACCGTTATGTGACTTGAATAATTGTGTCAGTTTACTTTATCTTCTATACAACAGACAGTGCGTTAACACAGTGCAAACGAACGCGTTTGGCAGTTGAACATTACTAAAATACGTTTCCCGCTTATATTTTTTAACATGTTTTACAGGATAAGATAAGTTTTTTACAACTGGTTTTAGTTAATCAAAAAAAATCTAATCAGAAGAGTATTTATGTGCATTTAAAATATAATTCAGACGAAAAAAATTATTGTTATCTTTAATTCGTGCTCCAAAAATCTTGTTCTCTTACAAAATGGTGAATTAAAAAATGTACACTTTAATAATATTTATTAGGATTAAATATTTGCCTTTTGGAGAATTAAATCCAATATTTGTTTCATATTAAGATAAAACAGGTTATAGTAAGTTAAAAAAATGTAATTAGAATAAACAAACAAAACCACCATTCTGGCATAATCTAATTTTGCATTGCATACATTGTAATATTATCCTGTATCTATACATTTTTAATACAGTCTCGTCAATATCCTTACATACATATGTTGTTTTAGCATAAAATTATATTTTATTAATGATTTTAAAAATCTTAAAGCTGTAAAAAATTATCTATTAGGTCGTTTTAAATTTTACAAGTGGCACGATTTTTTAATATCTGCTTTAAAATATTTTCTATTAAATACAAATTTTGACTATGTTATCTGTAAAACAACTCTATAATTAAAAACAAATGTTTTTGGGATTATAATATTTATAATTTTAGTCATTTACTTCACAAAAATCACTAGTAAATAGTGTAAATCTCGTCCTTAGTTATTGCTTACATAAAATGTGAAAAGTGTAAGTGGAAAAGGTTAAAACTATCAAGATAATTATGTTTAGCTTAATTTTAATTGAACAGATACCCAAAGTTCCCAAGATATACTCAACCTTAGATTTACTTTATAATAATTTGTAGTTGGTTACATTAGAGCAACATAAATTTATATTTTGGGTCATTTAGACAAAATAGTAGTGAATAAATAATATAAAAACAAATACATTGGTAACTGCTACAAAACAATTTGTAAAAATAAACTTATAAAAATAAATAGGAATGCCTAAAAAATAATCTTTAAAATTGATTTTGATGTTTAATTACTAATATGGAGTGTAAACTATAGTTCCAGTGAGAAAGAAACTCCTCTAGAATCTCGGACAAATAAACTATATTATACTATTTTTAAACCATACATCTAGGACGTCCAATCTGACGTCAGCCAGTGATGTATCGCTTGGTTTTTATCTTCAAGACAACAGTTCGATTTTCAATTTCCTATATTAAAATGAAAAAAGTACTTAGAAAAAGTTTTCTTATATATATTGAAGTAACCAGTTTTTCTATATGTTGACTAAGAAAATTGATTATTATAATTATTTTAAACGATTTACCACATACGGTAAAATTAACATTATTAAAAATGACATTACTAAATTTATATTAAACTAGTTATGAATATTAAATTGAAAAATAATAACAATACCCATATGTATGGTATTCAAAGAGCCATTTAAGTTGCTATAACACAAAATAAGTGATTCAATATTAAAAACTTCAAGTGAGGTTGTATTAAGGTGTTAGGTTATGTTTACCAACGTTTTGGTTAAATAAACGACTCCCCAAAGGCCGATATAGGCACGTTTTCAATAAATAAATTATTCATGAATGGTGAAAAGTAAAATTATACACGGCTTCAGCAAATATCGGCGTGGTCATATTTATGTTTTTTTCTTACAATGTTGCGTTTTCTTGTATAGAACTTTCGTTTACTATATATCTTTTTTTAACATTATAAATTGTCTATTCATAAAATAGTATATTTCATAACAAGAGTGAAAAGTGGGGTTTTGCATGTTCGAAACCATATGTTTGAAGTGCGAAACTTGTCGAGCACTTCAAATGGTCGAGAACATACAAAACACATTCACTCGAGTTTTGAACGATACTTTTCACTAAACTACGGAATAAAAACAGGTGTTGTTGACTGTGGAAAATTTTCGGTTGTAAACAATGTTACTTTCGGTAGTAAACAATAGACAGCTGTTGAAAATATGATGTTTCGCAGGTTGTAAACACATAACAAAAACAGCTAAACTCATAGTAGTGGAGTGAAAAATAAATTATTCATTTGTTATTTTATTAATTTTCTCAAATTAATAAAATTTTTGTTTTATAACACAAGAAAAATTTATTTGAGCCTTCTTTACAAACAAATATTTAAATAAATGCTTATAATTAATTGAGTCATCTAATATCACGTTTCTATATTTTTTTGTCATTAGAGTAATTAGCGAGTACTATTGATTCAACCTTAGTAATTTTCAGATTTATTTTTGAAATGATCTTTCAAACCAATAACTTTGATAATTTATATAGGCTAGTCAATTTTTCTGCTGAATTTGTTGTAGGTATATAGCTGAGAAACAATGATATGATCGTTTTTTCTGCGGGAAAGACGGAGAAATTACGAAACTAAGGAAAAACGGAAAAATATTGTTTCCTAAATATATTACTGTGGGTACTCAAGCTGAATTTTTCCCTGATAACGAATATCAAAAGGTATTTACAATCAAACCATTACTAAGCACATAATGTGCCGATTTCAGTAAGTTTACGTTCTGTTAGAATATGGCCATGGAGGTATAAATCCTTTTTCTAGGGCCTTAGATAAACTTATGTCGAGATTTCAATCGGCCTTTTAGTTTTGTAAATGTCGTGATGAGTTAGTCAGTACTTAAAATTTGGCTTATACATCCGCACACAAGTATGAATGTCCACACACAACTATCCTTAAACACAATAAATTTGAGTGATCAAAAGCCAAAATAAAAGGGCTTAATCTACTGAGTGTTTTTATACCACAACGAACTACCTATCTCAATTAGAACCTGAGATATAGATTTTTGAGTGGAAAAAGTGTTTAGAAAATCATCAATTAAGTCGCGTTTAAGTAAAACTTGAATAAGGTCAGACTTAGGTGGAATCCAATGTCTGATGCATTATCCGAGCACTAATAACTTTAATTGAAAAAAAATTAAACAAAAAGGCCGGATAGAACGTCCGGACGAATCTTTTATATATAGATTATATGGAAGAAGTGGCTAAGTTGGTGATAAATATACAAATTATGCACTGATACGGTACTTTATAGTTTTAAATTGATGTACATTATTTATAGGCTGTTCCATTATGATAACCTTAAAGTCAAAATCAGCTAATATTTTATTGACTACCACCAATAAAATAATAATAAAGCTGTAAAAAATTTTTCCGTTGTCATTAACAATACGTAAAAAATATATATCTTTACAAAACAACTGAAAATGTTTTCAAACTAAATAAATAACAGTAATAATAAAATTAATAAATCTTTACAAAAGTTGTGGCTGAGTTGGATATGTGTGGAGCTATTACATATTGAAACAGTATGGATATTCAGTGTTCCCGTTGGAACTGTGGTGTTCAAATATTGACTACTTCCGTAAGGGAAGTCACTCCGTTCCCGTATTACTTGTAGCTTGTTCCTCTCCACCTCTTGAATCAAGGTTAAAGTCTGCAGAACAACCATTTAACTTCTTAACATCAATAAATGTTCAGAGGATGAAAGATTGATTTATCAGAAGACGTAATTACTCTTATGGGCAAATACATGCGTCAATAAATTAATATTCCACATTAGGTAATATGGCAAGGATCTATATACGATTAAACAGTAATATATGTCAAATAATGCACTACACTTTCGAGCTAATGAATGCATCACAGTTAATATTCCACATTAGCTACTCTGATAAAACTGATAGGCGATTAAGCAGTGATATATCAGACTTTATGTTACAGTTAAATGGTAATTATTCTATCAAAATGTTTAGTATTTCATAATGACAATATTAAATTAGGTTCAATAGACGATAAAATATATCTCAGAATGCATGTTAAAATTAGTCCTAACGAACGCATCAACATTTTAGACACTATGCTAAAATATAACAAAACAAAACACTTATTTAAATTTTCTAGGATTTGGAAAGTAA
>JAQJVL010007318.1:0-24537 GCA_035578905.1 Stictocephala bisonia | reverse complement strand
TTATGTCTAGTTTGTGTGCCTTCCTTGAATTCTATAGGCTTAGTTGATCCACTAGCTAGGTCATAGACTACATTTTTAAGTTTGTATATCACTTCAGTTTTCTTGGCAATTATTTCCTAGAGGTGGATTTTCACAGTTCTGTGTGTCAATTTCCTTTTTCAGGTCAGATATATCTTCCAGTAGTATTTTTATTATTTCATCAAGTTGTCGGTTTTTATGAAGATCTTTGCGGGATGGTACCGCTAGTGTCTTACAGGTTTAACACACCCATGTCATTTTGAAATTATCATCTTGCATGATAGTGTTATATTGCTCCTCACTTACATGTATACACTGAATATGATACCATTTGTCTATTTCACAATCGCACGCAAGTGCCTTGTCATGTTCATTTATATTTACCTCGCATACTGCACATGGATATATTTCATTAGACCTATCTGTGTTATTGGTCAGAATGGTCACTGTGCCAGTGCTGTTGTGTGTCTGAGGTTGAGTGGGCATATCTTCTTTCTTCTCTTCTTTTTTCTTGTTTTGCCTAGTACGGTAGGGCGACATTGAGTGCGGAATGACAGGTATAGTTTTAAGGTTCTATGCTGAAAGGCTAAGTGGGTACACAGGAGGGTTGTGTTGTGGGATAGCCCAATTTGTTTGTTTCTAGTTTGTTAAAACCTAGTCTAAGTTTAGTTACTATGCATAATTGTTTTAGTACTTATTTGTTATAAACTGAAAGTAATTAAATATATTTGTGGTAATTGTAAGCATATTGAAATGTGAGTGGCAGACGTGAAATGTAAAGTGACAGTGACAGTGCCGGTGACAGTGCCGTTCTGGTTGGCTGGATGATGGTGCACTCTGATTGGCTGAGAGTATTCTTAACTACAAGTCATTCAATATGGCTGACACTGAACTTGGTTTATTTAGTTTATCATGGCATAAATATTTAGAGTAAAAAAATCACAAATGTTTGGTAGTTATCACTAATGCACTGTTTAATAAATGTTTTAAGCAATAAAACTTTGAGCAACTCCTAATACTTTTATTTTGAGAGCTTGTTGAAAACTGCAGGTGGAGCAAGCTAGGTCTAGTGTATGGTTTGGTCTTACCTGTTTTGATGATGGTCTGAATCACTAAAATACTTTTACCCGTTCGAAACCTATTAGCACAATACGTTTTTAATAGTCTAGATTTTTGTTTTTAAACACTTTAGAGTCACTTCGTTGTTTTTTCTGCATAAATACTTAGAAATTACCGGGAGCTGTACGGGTAGACATGATGCCTAAGATCTAAGATAATATATAACACATTTCGTCAACTGATAAATCAATGAACGGATAATTGAAAACAACATTCCCTCTAATATCATAACTTTTTGGCACATGTCAATAGCCTCAAGAGCAGTTCTATTATTCCCTCAAAATTGACCCTAAGTTCAAAAGAAGCCTACGGTGCTAATGCAAAATTTGAGCTTTTCTCTGAATATTTCTCATATGTATTCATTGATGCTCCTATCACCATTCCAACTTTTTACATTCGTTGGAACTTCACTATTTTCCATTTTGAAATGTCTCCCATTGTGGTTCAATGTAAAGTTGATGACCTTAATCCAGGAGCTAGGCCTAATGCTATACCACCCACTGTTTTGAAGTTTTATCCACCAATTCTTGCTCCTCATCTTGCCATCTTTTTCTCGTATATGCTAGCTAATGGGTTATTTCCTTCTTTTCTCAAGCAAGACTACGTGGTTACTTTTTTCAAGTCTGGGGATCGTAGCAGGAACTACAGCTCTGTTGTAATACAATCAGCAATTGCCAGGGTCTACGAGAGTATTGTTCTGGACTACCTCTCCTTTCATTTAAGGAAGTGCATCTCTCCTTAGCAGCATGGATTTCTCCGTTCCCGATCAACAGTCTCCAATTTTCTTGAATTTCTGGATTATTTAATGTCGGCTCTTGAGGATTCTTGTCATGGTGATTGTATATATTTGGATCTTTCCAATGCCTATGACAGGGTTAACCATAACATTTTGATTGCCACACTTGATGGGTATGGTGTTAGTGGCTGTTTGCTGAACTGGCTTGACAGTTATCTAAGGAATAGAAGGAATTGTAAAGTACAGTGATTCCACTTCAATGTTTTTTAAAGTTTTCATCTGGTTACTTCAAGGATCCCATTTAGGCCCTCTTTTGTTCAATCTCTTTATTATTGCCATATAATTTATAATTCTCACCTTTTCCTTGTGTTTGTTAATGACATAAATATATTTGGAAGTGTCTCATCTATCTAAGGTCAAATCAACATCCAACAGTCTCTTTCTAATATTGCTAGATTGTGTAAAAAGAATTGTATGGAACTTAACGTTCTCAAGTGTTTGGTTATCTCATACAAACAAGGAGATGGATAAAATTCTATTATACTACATATTGGACAGTTGCGTCTTGAAGCGAGTTGAAAGTGTAAAGAATCTTGGGATGATTATGAAATTTTCATTGTGACCTCTGGAACATATTCTACATATTACATCTTGAGCCAACTCCCGTGTGGGTTTCATTTTCCGTTTCACAAGGAATTTAACCTCTCCTCTGGCTCCAACACTTATAGTTCTGTACAAGACTCTGGTGCACCACATCCTTGAGTATGGCTCAGTTATATAGTCACTCTACCAGCGCAGATACAGAAGTCTAACGGAGTCAACACTTATTTCATTAGATTCAGAACAGGTTTATCAGGATGTTGGGTCCTTGACCAGCATACTTGAGAAAGTTAATGATATTTTAAAACTGAATAAAGTTAAAGTTAATACTATAAAAAAGTAACTAATTGAAGTTAAAAGTTAGTTTTGGTACAGTAAAATATACATAAACAAATACTTAACCCGTATGATCTTTTTTATTATTTATAATGTCTTAGATAAATATGCCTATTTATAATACATTATTATAAAATAATTTTAATTAGACTATAGTAATTTCTAAAATTGTTAACAAAAACTGACTTAAAGTTTTACATTTTTAAGCCATACTTTAAAAAATCAATAACTATCTTATAGGATATTCACGATAACAAAACCTTTTTTTTTTAATTGGCGCAGATAATAAGAAAGGCCAAATAATATCGTGAAATCTTGACTCCAGGTGACTTTTATCAGACTGGAGATGATAAGGAAGAGTAACTGATAAGAAAGTATGGACCGATTAGCAGTAAACAAAAACTAAACAAAATATACTCACTCTATAAGTGAGTGAAAGCAGATCTATTCATACTATTTTCGATAAGCAATTACGTTTATTAGATGTTTAAGAATTTGCCGTTCTGAGCGCATGTTTTATTATTACTGAAATAAGTTAATTAAAAATTATGAAAACTATCTAAATCATTAATAAAATACAAAACTAATTACCATTGATAATATTATAGATATTAATATTAAAGATAGTATTATCATTGTCTTTTCTTTTTAAACGGTGCCGATAGCAAAATAATGAAAACAGAACTAAATATCGTAATTGTTACTTGAAATGTGTCCTGAAATCTTGAAGATAGTTTATTCTGTTGCGAGGTATCATATAATGGATTGATTTTACCAAGTAAGCCTACTTTAAAATTAAGGAAACATTCAAGGAAATGTTGGTTTGATTAACCATTTAAATAGTTTTTCCCGATTACTTTTGAACAGGACAATTTAGATATGTAATTCTGTATGATCAATTAATCAAGTATTAACGTCAAAATGTAACTGATTTTCCTAATTAATTATACAGTTAGATGGGTAAACAGGTAAAATTACAGTATTAGAGTGTATGAAAGATAGATAAACAAGCTTAGAACCAATACGTTGATTTAAAACAAGATAACTAAATGACTATCTCAAATTTATCCCTAAACATAAACTAATCAAGTGAAATGGTCACCCCAGAGACAGGTCAATCCCACAACAATGGTATACCCGTTTGGTCCTCCTTTTTTTATTTATAAGGCAGTAAAATGTGACTAAAGGGGAGGGGGTGCGTTTTCAAAACAGTGACCTTGCTTGCCGGTGACAATTGGGGGATGAGGAAAACAATCGGTCTTTGACAGGAGTTTTAGATGCTTTCTCCCCAGTCCACATTCCAAGGACCAAATGGCACCTTTTATCACATTTGAAAATCTAACTGAGTTACTTTAACGGTTAGCCAAATTTTCAACTAGTTAAAGTTAGAAGTTAAACATGACCAAAACTTACGAATAAGTTAAAAAGTTAATAGAAAAAGTAACGATTAAACTTAATCGTTAATTATTTTTAATCGTTAATCCCGTCAATGACCAGGGTATACTAATCGTAACACTGTTGTTCCAATTGTGGATCATCTCCTGAACATTCAAACTTTATATCTGAGGTGCCAACATTCGGACCCGCTATTTATTTACAAACTTGTGAACTGCTTGATTGACTGTCCTGAACCATTGATTTTATACACAAATAGATTTCCCATCTCATGTTAAATTTTGAGCCTCAAAATATCAGCTGTTTTTGTGGTCCATTATGGAGCGCTAGAGTAGTTCCATGTAAATGTAATGCAGTTTAAACCAGCTGTGGTTGCGGGCCACACTAACTAACAAAATTACTGCCACAAATGTTAGCAATTGTCTATTAGATGGTTTATCTATTGTAGGTGTATATAATCAAGCCCTGAATTTCTTCTTTCTGTTGACCTTTCCATCCCTCAAGGGACCCGCTCTAGGGACATCTTCCGTAGATGCTACGATACTACAAACTATATACTTAACAAAGTGGTATCTCCCGTCTGTTGAGGTATGAAAGTTCAGTTGCTACAAATATTGATTTTTTCAATTAATCTGAAGCCTCGTCTAAAAAGAGACCTAAGCAGTTTGTGTCAATTATTAAACGAAGTGGTAAATTAAAGCTGGGCCAAGACCCTTGGTGATATAGGGTTGAATTTAAGTTTGTAGTCCAACTGGATCCAAACCAATTACGTCTCAATGCGGAATGTTGATAAGCCCAATATACAATTTTATCCCAGATGACAGAGGCAAGCAACACACTGGCAACCAGCTTTGACTTTAATTTTATATTGAGATGAAAAAGAATAATCTGTGACCTGCAGGGACCTTCCTAATCCTGTTTGCCAACATGGTGAACCACGTTTAAAATATGCTGAACAACAAAGTGTAAGAACTATGCTTTCCTTAAAGAATTTAATATTGGAAATAATTTGTCAGATAATCCCAACATCCTGATGAAAACCTTGCTATTAATTTCGAAGGTAGGAAGTTAGAAAGGTCACCATGATGTATCCGATCTTCTGTTTAAGTTAGAATATAGAAGTTCATACTTAAATAGCTATTTCTAAGAACTAGAAAAATACTTATCGGTCTGTGTATAGCAGGATGGCTCACTTGTCCGTCTTCCAGAGAAGTCCTAGTTTCGTGAACATTCTTGTTCCTCCCAACCGTCATCTGTGTGGCTGGTGTGCGCAGTGGACTAAAGGTTTTTGGCGCCGAATGAAATGCTTACGCATATATGTACAGTATATAAAAATGCAACATCTCATGCTCGGCACAGTTACTGAAGGTTCTTTTGTTTATTTTTATATTACTATTTTTACTTGTATCTATGTATATTTTATTGTTGCTAATTTAATGAGTAAGTGCCCTTTTATATGTTTTGCTCTGGTATTTATGTACACATATTTATTTTGTAGTTTTTTTGTGCTTATATATAAAATATATATTTTTGTGCTTATATTGTAATAAATTTGTGTTGTGTGACGTTTACTTGTACTGTATATGTACCAACACGTATTATGCTGATTAAAAAACTAAAAGAAGTACGTATCCCTCCATTATAATGGATTGTTTACGCAAAGAGTTGGTAATAGATTTAAGAAATTCAATTTATCAGTAGCTTTTAAGGCTTGTAATACTATGTCCAACATTTTACACCCAAATATTGAAAGTGAAGATAAATTCAGTAATATATAGGATTAACTTTAATGATTGTAATGTGTTTTACATAGGTCAGACTGTAAATTTTAGCAAAAGATATACAAACCATGTCTCTGCTTTTAAAAATAAGGAACCTGAAAGATGTAATGTAGCTAAACACCTTCTGAATTGTACCTATAGTTTGAATAAAATAGATGAAATTGTAGATATTCTAAAAATTTGTAAGAAAGGTAAGATTATGAATGCTTGAGAAGAGTTATTTATTTTAAAAGAAAAATGTAAGGATCGTGATAAACTAATAAATAAACAGGTTAATTTTTATTCCGAAATAGTTTTTAATAATGTATTTTCAGCGATTAAAAGAACAGAAGTAACAGCCAATAGGAATTAGCGAATAACATCACAGCAGTCGTCATTTTGATGATTCCAGCCAATGTGGTCACGTGATCATAGGCCTATAAATTGAGTTGTTGAACTCCATTTCCAGGTGTTGTTAACCCCGAAGGAAGAGCTGAGGCTTTCCGAACTTCCTTATCCGCCATCCATTCAGTACCGCATCACCCCACCTCAACCGAACCAATACCTCCATAGCCCAGAACATCGACCTCTTTACTCCCTTCCAGGTACCTCCTGCAGGCCTCCCTGACCACCCACTGACCGCCCCCATCACCTACCTAGATGTTGCCGCCAGGCTTAGGACCCTGAAGAACACTGTCCCCGGTCCTGATGGCATCTCCAATTTCTTAGTTAAAAAGGCCCCGGTTTCACTGATTGGGGCTCTATCAATCCTCTTCTCATCTATCCTCCTCCTAGGCTACCACTCAAACTCCTGGAAGCTGGCCCATATCATACTGATACCAAAACCCCAGAAACCCAGACAACTACTGTCCCATCAGCCTCACGGCGTCCCTCTCGAAGCTCTTTGAGAAGATTCTTGTTGCCCACCTCCAACTCATCTCAACGACCTCAACCTGCTCCTAAAATCCCAGGCTGGCTTCCATCCTGGCATCAACATGTATGATCAAATCCTCAAGGTAGTGTCTACATTCAGCGAAACTCCTACCGAAGTACACCTACCATCACGGCCCTCATGGATGTCCACAAAGCATTCAACACCGTCTGGCACAACGGCATCAGAGCCAAACTCCTCCAACTCTAACTACTCCCTTCCATTATCAAGTGGATATCCAACTTCCTCGATGATAGGACAGCCCAGATCAGAGTAAAGGACGCCCTTTCTCGACCCTTCCAGCTGTTAGCAAGGGTCCCCCAGGGATCAGCCCACTCCTCTACATCTTATATGTGGGAGATCTCCTTTCACCCACTCTCAGGAACCCCGCTGATACCACAACTGGTCTCCCACAGTTCGCAGACGACACAGCCTTCTGGTGCGCCTCACGAAGCCCCGAAGCATTACGCAGACGACTGACAAAAATCCTCAATAATTACCTGACCTACTGTTCCAAATGGTGCATCAGGATCAACACATCTAAAACCGAGCTCTGCTTTTTCAACTACAACGGCAGAAAGTTCTGAGATAATCAGGAAACCCCGATCACCCTCCAAGGCAGCAGACTTAAACTGACCAAAACCTGCAAGTACCTGGGAGTTACCCTAGATTCCAAGCTATCCTTCATATCCCACTTCCGAAAATCCAAGAAGACCGCCACAGCCCAATTCAAAGCCCTCCGCTTCCTTAACAACCGACACCAGGGGTGCTTTGCCAGGACCCTCACCTCTCTCTACACAGCCGTCATCCGCCCCGTACTCACCACCATCCCTTACAATCACCTCTCCAACTTCGAGAAATCCGAACGAAGTGCCATGCGCTTAGCTTACCACCTGGCCCGAGATCACAGCTCCCGAGACCTCTACACCCTGTTCCATATCCCCACCATGCGTGAGTTTCTCAACCAACTGAACTAGAACTACCTGACCAAAGCCACTGACTCTCAAAAACTGGTAGAGTACTTTACAGAACACTACACCATCAGCCAATACTTCACCATTCATCACCTGATCCACGGCCGCTTCTAATGCCCTACCCACCTCCCGCCCAGCAACCGTTAGCCACCCTTCACACAACACGCTACTGACACGATCCCCTCTCACCCACTCCTAAAAAGCTTAGTCACCCCTCATTCCGATACACCCTCAGATAGCTCTCTAATAATTTTTATTTTCCATGTCTCTACCTTTGTTTGTATGTTTCAGGGGCCATGTTTTCTTGGGACTTTCTTTCCAGAGTCCCAAGCTGCCTGCTTGCCTCGTACAGTCATGACGGTTTCGGCCCAATTACCCTTCATCTACCTATCCTAGGCTGAAGAGGCCCTAGTGCCTATAACAGCCGTAGCACCCAGCTACACCTTCACTGATCCATTTTCCATTCATTTGTGAATCCCTCTGGTCTGAGGAAGGTCTGGTTCACCGAAATCGATCACCATAAAATTTGTGCATTTTGTACTTGTATTGCAATAAGTTTGTGCTGTGTGACGTTTACTTGTACTGTATTTGTACCAACACGTATTATGCTAATTAAAAGACTATTAAATAATTAACATTGATACTAATGTTTGTTACTGAGAGGTCATTACTACCGTACTACGTGTTGGGGTGGAAGGTCATTATCGCTGTATGTGTAGTGAACAGTTGTAGCAGAGCTACTTGGGTCAGTTGGGTTGTGTCAGAAGTGTTGTGGAGACTGTTGCACTGGATGGACCGATATTACTGGACTTGTCGCTTGGCACTATCATTGATGACATCATTGCTTACCAGGTAACTCTCAAGTTCAAGTAGATGATGAAGATAAGATGAAGTAGAATCTCGGACTCCTCCTAACGTGTTTTATTTCATTTTTATATATTTTTTATTTTGGACATTAGTCTGGTGAGTCAGAATATGAAAGTTTAAAAATCACTCTGATGCTTGTCAACATGTTTATGAATTATTTTTATCAAAGGCCTAGTTATATTATTGCAATGTAGCCTATTATTTTTAATATGTGAATCACGTTTTAATTAAACTACTTAATTTAACATATATTTTTATTCTTCAATAGTTTTGTTTGTTACTTCCCAATCAGCAAATATTCAGAGCATACACTAACTTTGAGGCACTATTATTCAGTAAATATATAACATCTGCTATTACAACAGTAAAATTGTTTTTAGGATTAAAAATTGAAGTTTTTAATAAAAAAACTTTTAGTAAACTTTATAATTAAAAATAATCTATTTATATTTATTCCTTTATAGTTCACAGTGGTGATTTTACAAACAGAAGGTGGTATTATTGCCCTTCAGTTCTTTAGTAAATAAATTTTAAAATATAGTTATTAGGAAATGTAATAGAAAAAATAGTGTTATAAAATACAATGGTTCCACTATCCATTAGCAATTTATTTATTAGTAACCAGAACACACGTCATCCACACTCTTGTAATAATTCATATTCGCCTTAAACGTAAAAATTTTTGTCTGCGTCTCCTATGTAATAATAAGAATATTTATTACTCTTATATACGTAAGTAATATGAAGTGCTTTCTTCTTATTTTAATTATAAAATTGTGAATTAGGAAATCCTAAATTGGTTATGTTAGGACCTGTACCTGAACAAATGTTGTAAGATTAAATTAAAATGACTAAGTCATAGTATTACATTTAACAAGGTACAACTTAATTTTACATTTCACAGTTCAATATAAGAAAAATAGGTTTATATTTTTCTTAGTTTACATACTGCATTGTCATATTTTTTTGGTAAAAAATAATATTAAATACTCTTTATTTTTAATGAGTATTTTGTTTAAATTAAATGTACTATTCCATTTTGTATTAAAACTAAACTATAACCATGTATTAAATCCAACTTTTTTTCTGTATGAGACAATACCATTTTTAGTATGATAGAGATTTGTAGTTCTACGAGTCACCTTATGAACGACATACTCACAATTTAAACACTTTTTTATTCAGCCAAATAGCCCCATTTGTTTAAACTTAGCAACTTTCAATGCAGGAAATAAATATAAAATCCTTAAACCCTACTCTATATTTAATTTTTACTGAAAATTAAACCCTCTAATTTATTTTAAATCAAATAAAGATATCGTAGTAGGTCAAAGTCATTCAAGGATTGATCAATCCACAAAAGACAAGAAGGCCGAAGAATGAGTGTTAAGTTTTGTGTAACTCGCTACGCTAGTGTACATGACACCTCAGCCTCCGGCCTTGTTCTGTGTTTTATTTATATATATATATTAGGGTACACCCTTGCATGTTTTGTGTGTCAACCCCGCAAAACTCTTTGCGCTCTATGTACTTCAGCCTTCGGTTTTTGGCCTTGGCATATAACTTTTCCTACAAATAATAGTAGATTAACTGTATTACGTAAAACTGCAATATTAAATTTATTTACAGAATCTCACTCACACTACTTCCGTTGCTATCTAAATACTCAATGGTATTACCATTGTTTTCCTATCCAATGTTAAACTTTGTCTCAAAATATTAACTGTTTTTGTGATCCACTGTGAAGCGCTAGTCCCATGTAAATGCAATGCAGTCTAAACCAGCGTTGGTTGCGGGCCTCACTAACTAACCAAATTACAGGCACAAATATTCCTATTAGATGGAATATATGTTGTAGGTGTAGATAATCAAGAGTACCCTTGTCTCTAAGTGTAACATAGGTCTCTTTAGTTTAACCTTTAAAACCATTTCCCAAAGTTTGACAGTTTACTTTTGGGACATCCTGTATATATATATATATATATATATATATATATATATATATATATATATATATATATATATATATATATATATATATAGATGCTTAACATAAATATAAGTCTTGAAACACAACTAAGGATAAATAACTCCAAATATGATATAGTTGTATAATCTTGAATTTTAATAATCAATTTTTTTACAAAGAAATCAATACTAAACACATACTAGAGTTCCACCACAACACCAATGTACACCTGGGGGTGACTAATTTCCCCCTTCAAGCCCCCATCTGTGCTCAACTTCCGCAACACTGTTTTGTTTAAAAAAATTACTGTGATGCTATACAAGTTTATTTTATTCTTATTATTTATATATTTATTTATTTATTTTTGTTATTATTAACTGTCATTTATAAACCAAATAATGATATAATTTAACCATTATAAGCTTGACTCTTCAGTGCTGATAAAACCAATCAATGGTCACATCCTACTGATGATATAATGGGTGTGGATCTTGCTATTGCGCACAGATCTAGTAGCATCCTACTGTCTATTCTCATTTCTATGATAACAAGTTGTTTGTACGTAATGGCGCATCAGTGCAGTGGTAGAAAACGAGTAGTTCTCCTTCTCACTTTTACAAATCAATTCATCTCTCTCGACCAGTGCTTTTAAAAATTCACAATCTACGTGACTTACCTGTATCATTTTGCTTTTAACCAGGTATATATTAAATTACTTTTGGTAATTTTTGTATTTTGAAGTATTTACAAACAATTAAACCAAGGGTAAAATCAAATTTCTTTGAGAAATGAGATATTTATTGTTGATCAGTGTAAATTATTACAATAGCTGTAGTGTAGGAGAGACATCAGTAAACTTAACTGAGAAGACAAGTCCACTAACACAACAATCAAATACAAACGCAACACTTATCACAAGTTTTCAGTTCCACTGACACCTTCTTCAGGTTAGGAGAGAGAGACTAGGTAGGAGTTGGGGGAGTGTTCTCTGAGTAGAGGATAATCTGAAGGTTTTAAGCTTGGTTTTATTCGCAGCCGATTGTAGAGCTCTGCCCCAATGGCTTTAAAAATTGCAGTGGTAATCTAATGGAGTATTTTTATTTATTTATTTAATAATCAGCTGTTAAAAGAAATAAAGAAATGAATACTTTCAAAATAGGATAAATAATGCCTTTTTAAATATAACATTTAATTATAGAAAATTTTAAACATTACCGTTAATATCTTTGTCTTGTAGCAAAGCACTATTGCTGTATATATTGTATGCTTTTTTAGAATATCTCTGCAAACTTACACTTTTCTTATTGAATTGTAATTCAAGGATTGTAAGGAATATATGTGCCTGTAATTTTGTTAGTGAGGTCTGCTATTACAGCTGGTTTAAACTGCATTACATTTATATGAGACTACACTAGTGCTCCACAATGGACCACAAAAACAGCTGATATTTTGAGACTCAAAATTTAATAGTGGATGGGAAATCTATTTATGTATAAAATCAATGGTTATACTGTGTGAAAACATCCCTCACCATTCCACTTACCTAGGGACAGTTGAAATTGAGCCAGTCTCTCTCCTAATCTAAGAAATTTGTCGGTGGCACTGAATATTTTTGTAATGTATTTAGTCTTTATTTGTTTTCATTGAGTTAGTGGAATTGTTTTTTCAGGTAAGTTTACTGATGCCCTGTCTCTTTGCATTATATTCATTCCTGACCTAGTGCTATAAAACCCAACATAAAATAGCAATAATATGTATGGCAATACTTGATGTCAATCTTATATTTAGTAAAGAATATCTCGGTAAGAGCAAACAGACTTGTATGAAAATATCCAACGTAACACTGTCCTTGCCACATCAAGGAGACTTATGTCGCTTACCAGCCTTGAGACACAAGCAAATCCAACTGTAACGAAAAAAAAAATCATAGATTTAGTTGAAAATAAAAAACTTGTACTAACTCTGAATTTAAAATTTAAATTATGCATACAGTATGTTTGAATTTTACATTTGAAACATGAATCTACATAAAAAAGTTTTAAGGCAACATTTAGTAATCTGACACCCCCATAGCGGTTGGATTATCAAGATTCAACTGAATTTAAAACAACTGATGAACCTGCCCTCATGAGATCTGGATTTTGAAAGCAATGACTATTGAGGCAGCCAACATGTTATAATCAGATTACAGAGGTTTATTAGAAAACCAGTAAATGAAAGGAATGTACGTAGTAATTAGTTCAATAAAGGACATAATGACATGACATTGTAATCAAATACTTCAGTCATCGTGAGCTGTGTTCGCAATGGGTCCAAACAACTGCTACAGGTATAAATAAAACATAGTGATCTACTCTGTTGTGGTATAACATTTCTTAATCCTAGAATAATAAAAGAGATGCATTTTTAAACCAAATCATGACTTAATGAATCATGTTTAAAGATTATTATGTTTCATGATACAAAGAACAATCAACAAAATGGAGACACTCTGGTATCCTCTGACTACCGCTCTTTATGCACAAAACATGAGTAAAGTGCATGTAAACACTTTAAATGCAATGATGTAATAAACATTGAGTGCTATAGCGTTTTCTCTGAGTGAGATATTTCTTTGAGATTAAATAAGTTGGGAATTCACAGAGACAAGCTTGAACAGTAGTGTCAGCTATATTGAAAATAGTTTGAGATGTGAATGAAGTTTATGTAAAGATAAATGACTTTTGTTATCATCTTTTTTTCAAAATAATAGGTACATATTTTTAAGGCATGCATATAATATGATAAAGGATGTAATAACATTCCATTGTTTGTTTTAGTATCGAACATCGTAAAACATGAAAGTGAATACTCGATATAGCAGTTCATTCTTAATTAGCAAATTGGATATTTGTAGAAATAACAATCAAGCAAAATGTCATAATTACAATGGAAATATGCAAAGTTAGTACAAGCAGAGATTAAATACATTACGTTTGGTTTATGGTAGAATGAATGGGTTCGCTAGACATGAGATAAACTTAGAAATCAATAATAAATAATTATTATTATAGATTCTGAGCCATGTTTTCATAATTTGATGAATTTTACATTGCACTGTCCAGGAAGTGGAACAATGTCATCAGAAAATATGTATTTAAAAGGTAATATTCTGCAGATTGCTCCAGTGAAATTAAATATATACATATATCTTACCTAAAACATCGAAAAACTCTACTCTTGCTTTCAAAATGAGACGTTCAGTTGGTGGAAATAACTGCTCTATGTGGACCTTAATTCCTGTCAAATTACTGAAAATAAAATAATAGTTATTATTATTTACAAAATCAAGTGTTTGATCAAGTTTTATGATTAAGATATTTTTAACAGAATTGTTGTTAAATTTCCAGCCCCCTTGATGTCAATATTGACCTGTGTTTCTATGTTTATTGAACTGTAAGGTTTTCAGATTCCACCTGGGCACTCTGATATGTAATTGTTGTGATCTGTCATGGAGATAATATGGTAACACCTGAGATGGAGATATGCCACAATAACAATAAATAGAACAGGCCTTTGTTGTTCAATGAGCTATGTCGATGGTGGTGCTTCCATAGTAGTAGTGGAAAGGTTAATGTGGGTACAATATGCCTGAAATTATACATCTGGTAACTCACAGATGGTTGGATTTTGGAGATGTTTGAATATTAGACAAAAGGTCATCTGTAATTTATTCTGTAGAACAGTATCTGATGGTGTTATAGTAAAATGACAAGGTTAAGAAACCTGGTCCCAATCAACAAGTCAAGAAAATTTATATATGCAGACGATATTGCTTTAGCTTATCAACATAAGGACTTCACAACTACTGAAGAAACACAAACGATCTTGCAACCCTCGAAGAATATTTTAGAAACTGGAAGCTGAATCCTAACCCATCAAAAACCAAAGTAGCCTGCTTCCATCTAAGTAATCGACTAGCTAATAGAAGATTAAACATCTTTCTAAATGGTGTAAAACTCTACCACAATGATCATCCACAGTACCTGGGAGTAACGTTAGATCGATCGCTGACGTTTAAAACTATCTTCAAAAAACAGCAGCTAAAATTAAAACCAAGGCAAATGTACTACATCATATTGCTAGAACAACTTGGGGAGCCAAAGCACACGTCCTTGCGTACTACTGATTTGTCACTGGTTTATTCAGCTGCTGAATAAAGTGCTCCCATATGGCTAAATAGCGCACATACATAAGCGATTGATGTCCAACTTAATAGAGTCATGAGAGCTATTAGTGGTACTCTCATGGCAACTCCACTACATTGGCTTCCGGTGCTATGCAATATAGCTCCTCCAGAAATAAGACGTCAAGAGGCACTACGTAAAGAATTCAATAAGATCTTGAATGCCCCGCACCTCCCCATTACCCAGGATCTCCCACGTCAGAACAGTCACTTAAAATCTCTAAACCCACCTCTACGTACTGCTTTCCAGTTGAGCAGATCAAATTTCTCGCCCAATACTAGCTGGGCCATAGCTTAGAACAGTTTTGATGGATGAAATAAGTTCCTTATTAACGATCCATCAATACTTGTAGTTGGATGAACCTCCCTCGTAGGGAGTGGATATTGAATCGGTTCCGAACTGGAGTGGGCAGATGTAACTACTGAAAATAAAAATGAGGATTGACAGTAAATCAGTCATGTGATTACGGGGAGTCTATCCAAACAATGGATCACATAGTTACATAGTGTCCCTTGCGCTGTTTTGTGGAGGGATTAGCTAGCATAAATATAATCAATGAGGCAGGTCTTAAATGGCTTGATGGACTGGATTTACCTTTGTGATAGGAGATCATTTGTTATTTATTCTTATTTTAAATTTTTATTATAGTGTAATGACTTTTGAACTTTTTGTCCAACTATAAAACTCAGGTCTTACATAATTTTATATTAAAAAAAAATAATAATAATAATAATGGTAGCTGACAAAAAAACAATACGATATATATATATATATATATATATATATATATATATATATATATATATATATATATATATATATATATATAGTAAAATGACAAGGTTAAGAAACCTGATGTGAGCTAACCCTCAGAACATATCTGATACATGGAGAACACTTACGGAAGAGGTCAATAATTGCTGTCAATGAATTGTGTTGATTCCTACCTGAGTTAATCGCTGTGTTCCAGAAAGGCCCCAAAACCCGTGCTTGAGTTGCGATATTAGGTAGTCAATCCAGTTATGGTTACTCAAATATTCAGTTTATAAGCTGTGCAAAAGGAATATTTCTGTAAATATCTTACCCTACTACAAATATAGTGAATTGCCACTGGTCTGATTCTGGATAGTACTAAACTTATATCTTCTTGGCTATTGACGTAACTTATGTACAGTGTTTAGTATTAAGTAGTAAATTCTGTTTGAATCTTTTTTTTATTTTGCAACAGAAAATGTTGCTACCAAGTTCAGTGGAGGCCACTCGGATATTAGTGACCCTAGGCGAGGGGTCCACCCTGTGCGACTTAGCCACACTCCTTGCATCCGAGTGTTCTCACTAACTTGTACTCAACTTGTTAAAAGTAACTTAAATTTTATGAATTATTTATTTTACATTATTTCAACTTGTTTAACAAAAACAATATAAAACATTACTAACTGTCCATCCTTTTTTTTAGTGAAATCTTAAAGAGGATCAAATATATAATCATTGAATTTTCACAAATGTTCATTAATATGTTTATGAGAACAATTTTATATCATTACAATAGTAAAGATATCTGAAAACAAAACAGTTTTTCTTTATTTTTTAAACATAAGCAAGTTATCCTTTATGTTGAGTGGTTTTGTATGGTTAAAATTATTAAATTTGACTTATATAAACCGTATTGGTTAATAACGTTCATAAAGATACTAAATCAATATGAACTCCCCTTTTTGAGGGGGTTTTATGCCCCTCTTAAGCACTGGTTGCAACTCGAGCATCTCCTCAACAACAACTCTTGGGAACTAGAACACCAGTTGTATGTCCAAACTCCAATCTCTTCTAGAAAACTCAACCATAAGTGTATTTGAATAGATGTTTTCAATGATGCCTTGATCCTGACTCACTTGCCTATGCAAAAGACAGATCTCTGTTGGTTCTTTAGAGTTACCACTTATTAACAAAGAAGATCTACAATCAGATTTTTGCTCAAACTGTTAGTAAGAGGGAACTAAAATTGCTTTTTCCTCACTAGCAAGAGAAACACACCAAATTCCTTATTAAAATGTTTTTGGGCTTTTGGCATTCCACTCACTTGTAGAACATATTACACAGTACTATATCATTCTACAAACACTAAAGTACACTACACATTTGACATCAGAAGATACTGTTCTAAAAAATAAATAACATACATAGTAAAATGATGGTAACATACGAACTTGAATGCATCTGTACAATAATCATTTGTCACAGAAAAATTTGTTTACAATTAATTGGATAATTATAGTACGTTAATATAAAATTTAAAATAATAATAATCTTTATTTTCCCAAATGTAGATACAAATTCAGTAAGTCACCTACATTGAATTTATATTATATGCAGCAAGTTCACAGGTAATAAAAAGGAATAAAAGTTCTTTTCATTTGTCAGGCTGACAAAAAGCTTATCTATTATTAAACATAAAGTAAGAAAGTAAAAGGAATAAATCACAA
Organism: Stictocephala bisonia; assembly: GCA_035578905.1. Taxonomy (NCBI): domain Eukaryota; kingdom Metazoa; phylum Arthropoda; class Insecta; order Hemiptera; family Membracidae; genus Stictocephala; species Stictocephala bisonia. The sequence goes on along the minus strand of JAQJVL010007318.1, from coordinate 7,126 downwards.
ACAGATTTTTCATTATATATACAATATTTTCTTAACGCTTGCTGTTAACAATAATATAGAAAATAATAGGGTCTCTAAGGCAATGCCTGAGTAGAGGTTCCTTCACTGCATATAACACTTTGTTGTGTTCAGATTTTGACTAATAATTCCTACTTACATAACAATTATCTCAGATCCAAAATAATATCTTGAATTACAATGAAATAAATATTAACATACCATTATAAATTACAACAATAATATAATGAAAATGAAAAGGTAAAAACAAACAATTTTCTTTGGTAAATTAAATAGAATGATAAAAGTTATGTACAAAATTACTATTTACATTAATAATATTTAGCATTTAATTAGGTATATATTTTTATCAATAACTTAAAATCAGTGTGTTCAAATAACATATTCACAAGAATACTATTGCCGTATTAGAAATAATACATTTATATCCTCCACCTCAAACAACCACTTTCTTACTTTATTTAAGAACTGTTTTAGATTTTATGTACTTCTGATATTACCTGGAAATTTATTATAAATTCTAGGAGCAATAAAATTGACTGTTTTTACAAAAAATGTGTTATTTGGTTATGGAATAAATTATTTTTCACTATTTCTAAGTTTGTTTTTATATTCATTATTATTTGGATGGACATATCCACTTTTAATATAGAACAGTTTTAGAACCTTATAAATGTATTTCAAAGGTAGGATTTTTAATTTCATAATGTATTGCCTCCGGACCACTGTCTAATTATATTAGACGTTTATATTACCTTAAATTCCGTCAAGTGGCCCAACACGTCGTCAGATGGCGACCGGTTTTAACTACTTCATGTAATCATTGTCAAGCCGCCGAAAATACATAAAATCTTCACTCTTGTGATGTCGTCATAAGTCTTGAAAAACACTGACACACACGGACGCACGAAACACACAGTGGATATTTATTACGGCTAAAATATGATAGATGCATGGTCGGTACACGGCGCGGGTGATGCAGGTTGCGAGCCTAGACTGACGCCGTGACCTTGCACAATCTTGCTCCCTCTCCCCCTCTCAAAGTTCTTATCAGATTCCTTACGTTTTGTTATAATTCCCTCGATGTTTGAGGCTGTTTCATAGAGAAGGTTCGATTCAAAGGAGGATTTTTCATTTAGAATAAACTGGGGTTGTTGTTTTCCGGCCTTGTAAATGTGGCATTCCTCGATCGTGTCCAAATATCTACCTCTGTCTCTATGTATCTGTAATATTTCTAAATTTCTGTCAATGCTAGAATAATTATGATTTGCATTGATTAGGTGCTCAGCATAGGAAGAGGTTTGTTTCAGTGTGTTTTTTTTTAGGCAGATGTTCTTTGAAATGGGCTTTGAAGAAAAATTTGTGAGATTGTGTCTATTTTGTGTTTGTGACTACTACTCTGGTGTTAGTAAACTTTTCTTTTAAGGTAAGTTTGCTGATGTCCTATCTCTCTAATATACTAATTATATACATTAAGAAATTGTTAAGAGTAAATAACTATCCATAGCATATAATATTAATTATGTGCAATAATAATTAAACAAGTTAATTAACTTTCTAGTGTCTAACAAGGTTACTGTATTATTTTTTCTATGTTAGCCTGACAAGTCCCCTGAATTACTGCCGAACCATCTTCTTTACGTAGAAATATTTTCTCACCTCGGACCCAAAGATGTTGGAAGTTCTTTTCCTTTCTGATACGCCTCAACTCTGCCAAGAGCAGTCTCCTTGCAGGTGTCAGGGCCTCAATGATGTACACTGCGTGGTCCATAGCCATGATCATATGTCTTGTGGAGAGGTTCCATTTAACACATCGTTTCTGCAGGAATTCCTTCTTATCCAGGCGGAGTACAAACTTAACAATGATGCCGGGTGGTGTACTGTTGGTTCCAACTTTGTATCCCAAACGATGACAGGCATCGATCATGGAGTCCGTTACTTCCATGTCCATGGCCTTACTTATATACTGAACTAATCCAACTAAAATAATTTGTCTGTTTTAAATTTGTCCTTATAAAATAAAAAATAACTCCCAATAGCAAACAGCTTCATTTACTTTTAAACCATTTGAAGTACGAGACATGTGTCCAATGCCCACGCTTAAACATGAATTTATTATAAACTCACATTGTATTAAATACATGTTTAGACATGAAAATCACATAAATGCAGTTTCAGAAACTGTTTAAATTCATAAAAACCAAAGTATTATTTTTTATTATTTTATTGTTATTACTTTTATTAGTATAATTATGATTATTAATTTATTTTGTAATTTATTTTTATTATTATTTACGTGTTGATGATCCTTGATCTCACCACCTTAAATTCAGTTTCTTCACAAGATGGAAGGCAGTTACACTTACGCACCAGTTTTGAAACCTTTTTCCGCTTTACTTGATCTGGATTGTCTGAAACAATCAGTTTTCTTTATTGTAAGAAAATGCAACATCCACTTAATTACACTTTCAGCAATAATAATCCATTAATATCAGTAATATTTGGATTTCAACATTCTTATAAAAATAATATCAAATAGAAAGTACATAAAACCAGCACAATAAAGAAATAAGTACACATGAAAAGTGCTCAGAGTAAACTGATATTTTTAGAGTCCTATTTTCACTAACTTTCCAAAGTATATTTCTAGGTACGGTAACTTAAAAAATAAACAGTTACCTATGTAAATATTTGTTTTCAGGCAAGTTTATTTGCCATGTATGGTAATATAGAGTAAATTTAATTTTCTGGACAGTAATTGTTGGGAATATTGTTAATTACATTAAACTCTAAAGTTTGCTAATAGTAGACTTGGTTCAAATTACTGAATTTGTTTTTATTACTTTTTAAAGTATAAGTTTTTTTGGGTTTTACAGAAAATATTTACCAGGCCAAAATTGCATATAGTAAATGTTAATGTTACAAAATATGCTTTTGAATAGTATTAAAAATGAAAATGTATTGTGTTGAAACAAATATTCGGTCATTAAGTAAGAGAGATATAGTTCAATGAAGTCATAATACCTCTGTCATGTTTTATATTCAGTACAAAATTATGTTTATTCTATGTGAATGCGGAACTTTAAAGCATTTTCATTTGTGCATTCTTATAATAGAATTTTATTTTTGTTATTGTAGAATTTAATGATATTATTTAAAAATAATGTACTGTTTGGTGATAAGTTTAGTGAAGTATTAAATTTTGAAACGTTGCAATTCTAACATGTTCCTATCCATTTGGTTAAAGTGGGGCTATCATATGGCAACCATACTCATTTAGCACTTTTGTTAGTAATATGTTTACTTTAGTTTTAATTTATCAGATGCATTAAATAGTTTAGGACAGCATAATTCAGTGTCTCATAGTTATCAAGAAACAAGTCTTGAGGTTGATCAGAAATACAAGGACAGTTAACTTCAAGCCCTACAGTTACGTGTGAATAAGTCTTGTTACATAATTATCAATTTAATTTAAATAGTAACAAAAGCATACAATTATAAGTCATCATTATAACAAAATTGTCTAGTTGTGGATAAAGTGATAAACCCCATTAAAATATTATGATTCAGTTTAGTCTCTGTAAAATTCTCGTTATCCTCTCCTGCCCAGCAATGTTGTCAAGTACGCTGTCTTGTGACTTGGTCCTTCCTCCAAATTCAATGTTTAATTTACAAGCATTTATATATAAAATAACTAACTACCAGTACTGCTGATAGTATTTACTTATTAATTTAGATCTGTATCAATGGTAAATGCAAGTACAACATACAACAACTTCTATTTAATAGAAGTTGAGCCACCATGGCAGATTGGCAACTCAGCATTTTCTGCTAGAGCAGTGAACTCATATTTTCAAAAATATGAATATACAAAAGACCTGTACACTTAAGTAATTGATATTGGCACAAAAATTATATCTAGAAATTCATTTTTTTAAAACAAAGAATAGAGTGTCTGAGAGAACAAAAATTAGTGATGTACATACATTAATATTTCATTATGATTACATATCACTATCCCAAAGTTCTGAATATAATTTACTGTATTCGAAAGTATTTATTTAATATTCACCCATCCATGAATAGTGTTTTGTAATTATTTTTGAATAATCAACTGTAATGGATTATTTGTTCTGGAAAACAAAATTGTGATGTACTATTTACAGGCACTTGTTTGCTTATTAAATGAAATGAACTATACAATCTATGGCATAAAAAGTTTAATAGTATAAATTTACTTTATGTGAATGATATGGAACTTATTACTTACTGAAATTGTAATTAATACATTGAAGGCCGCTCAAGTTGCATGGCTTTTTGTTTTCTAAACAAATTTAAAAAGCATGTATTACAAAAATGGAATGTATTTATTACATTTATAATATCCATAAAAATATTAGGTTATATAGATTAATGAGAAACATCATATGGGGCTGTCCCTAAATTATGTAACACCTAAGAGGGAAACAGGTTTTTTTAGCAGTGATATGCACCGTTGTGGGGGAGGTTGGAGCGTTCTATGCAGTATAACGTGTGTATTAAACCTCAAAATTTGTTTAAATTCATTCACAAAATTTGATCGTTTTTTCCCCAAAATACTAGATTTTTTAAAAAGATTTTCAAGTTTGTAAGTATTCTTCCCCCTCCCCCATTAGAAAACAAACGAAGTCTAAACAATGACTATCATAAATCATAATATGCACAAAAGTTAATGACAAAATTAGGAATGAGGGTTGATGACAGTGTTACTTAATTTTTAAGGTGAGTTTAGCAATACCGTTAGATGTCGGTTACACCAGAGGGAGGGGGTTCAGAAAAAGATGATTTTAGCGTTACATAATTTAGGGACAGGCCCAATGTTGATCTGTTTAATACTTTTATATAGATATGGATATATAATCTTTAATAACTCTAAAAGTTAAAATAATCACGTCGAGCCTTCTATCAATCCATGGATTTCCGGGTTCCTTAGGATTGTTCGGTATTTGCATATCTTCCCATTTTGTAAAGTAGAAAAAGAGCACTTTGAGTATTAAGTAAAAAGGAAATTGTTGAACATTAGCAAATGTTCAATACTCAAGCTCAAGCTCTATTTTCTGATAGAGTGATTCCTTAGAGATGCAGTTTGTGGCATTATATTCAGTTCACTATAAACTTTTAAAATTATGTACAGTTTAAAGAATATTGACTATTGGAATTAGCCTTATCTCAATTTCTGTCTGTCCTTACTGTCAAAACCTTCCTCAATCTGAAAATTGTACAAAAGTACATTGCTCATTTATATAATTGGGTTGGACAGAAAGTGACCTGTGTGTTGTATTTTGCGCATACAGGAGTTTCAGTTTCAACAGTGGATAGAAATTGTTTCACCACTCAACTGCCATACATCACAGGCGTGAGTAACTTCTGCAACAGTGTTTATTTAAAAAAGAAAAAAATAACTGTAATGAACTGTATAAGTATGTTTAAGTGCTATTTATTGTTTTTATATTATTAATCATTGTGTTATTGATAATATTAATTGTTGTTTCAATACTAAATAATCATTTAATTTAATCATTCTAAGCTTGATTCGTTGCTGTTAATCAAACCAACCAATAGTTACTGCTGCTAATGACGTAAAATGGGCAGGGCTTGCTATTGCACTATCAGCACGCCTCTTACTGCTCTGGTTACGTTGACAATAATTTCTAAATAGGATGACACTGAGTGGAGAGATTAGTTCTCTATCTCATTTCCATCACTCAGAGCGTCTCTCTCTCTCTCTCTCTCTCTCTCTCTCTCTCTCTCTCTCTCTCTCTCTCTCTCTCTCTCTCTCACTCACACACACACACACACACACACACACACACGCACACACGTGCATTTAGTATGTCACTTTCTAAGTGGACTTTCTATAGTTAAAAGTAGGAATAAAGTTTTTATATGTTATTAATATACTCGTTCAGCCAAAGATAATTGTACAAATTCCAAATCAAAATTCGAACTGATGTCATTTAAAGAAAAATAATTGTTTACACTTTAAAAAAAATTTTTGAAATTGAACTTTATACATCATTTGGTACTTTTTCTTTACTGTATTATCAAAATTTTAATTAAAAATATCGCTTGGTTTATTAATTAGTTGTGTAGGCCTACCTAGAAAGTTCAAATTAGCAACTTCACAAAGAAATGTTTTATTAGTTTTCCCTCAGTACATTATTTATTACTCAAAGAAGACTACCAATTTTAATCAACAAAATTTCAAAAATAGTTTTCAATCCAACACTCTTAATTTCCTTGATGTTTTACAGGGAAACAAAAACAATCAAGTACACTTAAATCAAAGTAACTAAGTAATCTCTTGCAATAAAAAGTGAGTTAAAACTAATAATAATGTTTTACAGTACTGAATTTCATATTTAATTGATTCCCTTACTGAAATCACAATAAAAAATAAAATCCAAAGAAATCTCTAAAACCATATGTACTAAACACAAAGAAACGTAAGTGATTGACAGTACCACGAGGCTGTATAACAACTGAATTACTTTATATATATTTTAAAACATAAAATCCAAAAACGATGTAGCCACTTTTCATAAAATATTTTGAACCACTCAACAGATTTTTATGATATTTAGAGGAAGTTAGCTTTTTTTTATAATAGACCCAACAAAGAAAGGATTTCTCAAAATTCATTATTACCCCTTAGAGACCATGGTGTCACAATTTTTACACTTTCTTTTCAGTGATATTTCAATGGATAAATATTGCTAGAAAGCGGCTAGACCCACCTCACATGATCGTGACAGTTCTGAAACACTACTGTAAATATTTGGGGATTTTTACCGCGCATCTGTTGGTCACACTGTTTGCCTGTTTCTGTTATTTGTGTTGTTTTGAGACAGTCTGATGCACTGTTGTCTATTTTTACTTCTTGAAAATACATTTTATATTGTATCCACATGAAAGTTTGTGTTTATGTGTACTAAAGTGTGTAGATCGACATACTATATGTATTAGTGTTAATTTTTTTTTAGTTTTAAGTTTTTAAATCTGTGTTTTTTTAACTATCACAATTGTGATACCTAGGTCTAGGTAGTACCTAAACTAAAACTTGAATGTG
>JAQJVL010007317.1:0-24553 GCA_035578905.1 Stictocephala bisonia | reverse complement strand
GGTACTTAAGGATAAAGTGTTAGGGAGATTGTAGGCGAATGGTTCTTTATTTGGTCCTTATAATACTGACACGGCGTCCGTTCAACGGTTTTAATCGACTTGGGCACTACTAGAGAAGTCTGAAGTGTCCGTGTTAGGTGGTAGTCAAGGTACGAATGTTGTGTATGTAAGAGTACTAAGTATCAGGTTTCGCATTTGAACAATACTACTTGGTTCGAATTCCACGTAAAGCTGTAGGTCCCTTTGTTCCCCTAGCTATAGGGATATTAATAAATTAATGTTTCTTAGGAACAGTCAACCTTAGCTAGTGACATTTAATGATTAATAAAGAATAATACGTTGATTAACGTAAAAAATCAGCAATATATGAAGGTAAAATAATAATATTAAGGAACTGTTGTTTATTAAATATTCTTGAATTATGTTCATGTCAATCTTTATTCTTCTAAAAAGTAGCAGAAGCCATCTAAACAGGTTTGAACCAGTTTTGGAAGAACTAGAGTAATAACGTTCTTTGATACATATCATTTTAAATAATATAATGAAAAATAAGATAGAAAAACATTTCACGCTTCTTTTATCAAACATGAAAACTCCTTCTTACATATTTTATCACCTATTACAGACTTTTTTTATTATTTTACGAATTAGATTTTTTATTTAGCCACTAGTGATTGTTATTCCTGTCATAAAAGAGAATAAATGGGCGTACCCTGAGTGCATAACTCTGTTATTTACCCTCTAGAGTAAATTGAATAGGTAATAACAAATTTAACATCTTATTGAAATATTTCCTGAAGGTCTAGTTGGCCGAAGGGTATCTGTTTTCATTTCTCACTCGTGAGTATTTGTTGGACGTACACTCGCTGTGGTAATTGTACACTTTGGTTTTCGGCGTACAGCATTATAAACGTATTCTAATGCGTAATTATTTCTAAAATTTCTAAATTTTGTTTGAAGAAGGCTCTATGCATCCACATGAAAATATGTATTTACCTTGACCTTGCAAAAGAGTACGGTTTATTTATTACTGTCGAGAAAATCCCTTAAGCGAGGAAATATTTATCTGTGCATTTGAGGTAAATGAACGTTTTTAATCCATTTATAGTAATACTGTCATTATTAGATACATAAAAGAGAAATCAAACTCTCTAATAAAGCATGAATTAAATTTAGAACTAAATATAAAATAAAATAAAAATAAATAATAAGGGTTATACAAATATTTAATAAAAAGGGTTATAAGAATATAACCCTTAACATTTCTTAGGGTAATAAAAGTAGTATACCTAAGATGACGAAAGTACTCTAAAACTCTGACACACGTGGCTGCGTGGATCATATGTTCCCAATATAACAAATTAAAAGAGGCAGTATATGTTACATATTAACTGTGCAGTATTTGGAAGAGCTCAAGAGAAGCAGGTCTAAATCTGGCCACTCGCGAGATATTGAACTACACATCAGAACAATAGACATTGTACCAGATGTCATGGACAAAAAAAATTGCATTCTCCAGACCTTACCTGATCGACATCGAATCCAAGGAGGACTGGAGACTAAGGATAGCTACAATTTTGCCACCGACAGAAATCGTCTGGTACACGGGTGGTTCTGTTCTGGAGGGTGGTACTGGGTACGGGATCTACTGTCCCTTTACTCGCCTATGGGAAGGCACTGTACGATCTACCAGGAAGTGGTCTTTACCATCCTTGTCAGCAATACAAGTTAGGGGCAAACAGATCTGCATTATTTCAGACAGTCAAGCCACTCTTAAAACACTCGACTCCTGCCAATTCACCTCAAGACTCACGTGGGAGTGTTTTCAAACTTTGTGCACAGTGGCCTCACAGGTAACGAAAAGGCTGACCTCTTAGCTAAGATAGGAGCGATGACTCCAATTTTAGGGTCCGAACCAGTATGTGGTACCGAACTTACCACTGCCCAAACTGAAATACAAAACTTGGCGAGAAATCGCTACCAAAGTGGATGCAAACACGGCCAGGTCTTTGCAAACTCTCTGATCAGGGGACTCTACCCTACGCTGACCAAATCACTTACCACCATGAGTCGAGATGACGTCAGGTTGGTGATTGCGTATATTAATGTGTACGACCACTTCAGAAAACATTTGGCACATATTGTTATCTACAGAGGAGATACCAGTTACCGGCTCTGTGGTGAGGCTTTTAAATATGCCTCATCACCATCTATTAATTAACTTAGTGCGAAGCTCTGGAGCTCTGGAGAGGGAGAATATTCGGGGTTGGCTCTCAGAAGAAAGAATGGTATCTAGTCTGAGGAAATATAATTAATTTAGACCTAGCTAAGCCACTTGGGTAGATATCTCACTCTAGTATGTAACAGGGAATCACAATAAACCTAAGGTCGAAGTGCAATTTAGGAATAACCTCAGAGCTTTCCTTTCCCTCAGTAAACTAAACTAAACTAATGAATAAGATTTAGGGTTATTTTTTAACCCTATATATGGTTGTATACAAGCAAGTATATAATGTTTGTTAAATAGTTTAGGATGATTGATTGTTTGGATTTAACATAACACACTTTAACAAAATAGTATTTAATTATCAAGATAGAAAACATATAAAAATCATAACAATTATCAAAAGGTTTTTTATTGTTACTTTTGATGTATCTTAAAACATGAACCTTAAGGTTTTACACAGTACTTCCTAAATACTTAAAAAAATACTTCCTAAATTTAATAATAATGTCAAAAGTTTGATTTTGTTAATATAGGAGTTGTTACTATTTTAATTATTTATAAACTTATATCTTAAACTGATTTGTTATGTTTCTTAAACCGATTAAATTATTATTTTCCAAAAATTATAAAAAGTACATTCCTATTATTTACGAAATACTTAGAATGGCCATATCAGATGGTGTGTTACATAAGTCCATATACTTATTTAATTTTATTTATTCTTATGGCACCAATCGTCAAGCTATGGTGAAATATGGATTTTGAACGAGTGTGATGAGTGTAGAAGAGTGAATGGAGTCATTGTTACAAATTAAGGCCGTTGTACAAAATGTAGCGTTGATATAATACAACTGTTTTTGAGGATGTAAAGAAAATTCGACAAGTATCCAATTGTTATGAGAATGTAGTATTAATATACGATAACTATTCTTGAAGATCGACAAGAAACATTTTTTTTTAATTTCACTCGAGAGTTGACATGGGCCTGCAGGTCTGTGCGTCAACTTTATTCAACGAGTGAAGTACCGACCGTTAGCTCAGTGGGGATTCGAACCTTGGACAATACCCTCCGCAGTTCGAAGTGAGTTATCGATATACGATAACTTATCCACTGAGCCACCACACCGACAGTTGTCACTATAGTCTAGCATTGATATGCTAAAACTATTCTTGCAGATGTAAGGGATGCTCAACAAGTAACCAATTGTCACTAGAATGTAGCGTTGATATGCTAACAATATTCTTGTAGATGTAAGGGATGCTCAACAAGTAACCAATTGTCACTAGAATGTAGCGTTGATATGCTAACAATATTCTTGTAGATGTAAGGGATGCTCAACAAGTAACCAATTGTCACTAGAATGTAGCGTTGATATGCTAACAATATTCTTGTAGATGTAAGGGATGCTCAACAAGTAACCAATTGTCACTAGAATGTAGCGTTGATATGCTAACAATATTCTTGTAGATGTAAGGGATGCTCAACAAGTAACCAATTGTCACTAGAATGTAGCGTTGATATGCTAACAATATTCTTGTAGATGTAAGGGATGCTCAACAAGTAACCAATTGTCACTAGAATGTAGCGTTGATATGCTAACATTATTCTTGTAGATGTAAGGGATGCTCAACAAGTAACCAATTGTCACTAGAATGTAGCGTTGATATGCTAACAATATTCTTGTAGATGTAAGGGATGCTCAACAAGTAACCAATTGTCACTAGAATGTAGCGTTGATATGCTAACAATATTCTTGTAGATGTAAGGGATGCTCAACAAGTAACCAATTGTCACTAGAATGTAGCGTTGATATGCTAACATTATTCTTGTAGATGTAAGGGATGCTCAACAAGTAACCAATTGTCACTAGAATGTAGCGTTGATATGCTAACAATATTCTTGTAGATGTAAGGGATGCTCAACAAGTAACCAATTGTCACTAGAATGTAGCGTTGATATGCTAACAATATTCTTGTAGATGTAAGGGATGCTCAACAAGTAACCAGTTGTCACTAGAATGTAGCGTTGATATGCTAACAATATTCTTGTAGATGTAAGGGATGCTCAACAAGTAACCAATTGTCACTAGAATGTAGCGTTGATATGCTAACAATATTCTTGTAAATGTGAGTGATGCTCAACAAGTAACCAATTGTCACTAGAATGTAGCGTTGATATGCTAACAATATTCTTGTAAATGTGAGTGATGCTCAACAAGTAACCAATTGTCACTAGAATGTAGCGTTGATATGCTAACAATATTCTTGTAGATGTAAGGGATGCTCAACAAGTAACCAATTGTCACTAGAATGTAGCGTTGATATGCTAACAATATTCTTGTAAATGTGAGTGATGCTCAACAAGTAACCAATTGTCACTAGAATGTAGCGTTGATATGCTAACAATATTCTTGTAGATGTAAGGGATGCTCAACAAGTAACCAGTTGTCACTAGAATGTAGCGTTGATATGCTAACAATATTCTTGTAGATGTAAGGGATGCTCAACAAGTAACCAATTGTCACTAGAATGTAGCGTTGATATGCTAACAATATTCTTGTAAATGTGAGTGATGCTCAACAAGTAACCAAGTGTCACTAGAATGTAGCGTTGATATGCTAACATTATTCTTGTAGATGTAAGGGATGCTCAACAAGTAACCAATTGTCACTAGAATGTAGCGTTGATATGCTAACAATATTCTTGTAGATGTAAAGGATGCTCAACAAGTAACCAATTGTCACTAGAATGTAGCGTTGATATGCTAACAATATTCTTGTAGATGTAAGGGATGCTCAACAAGTAACCAATTGTCACTAGAATGTAGCGTTGATATGCTAACAATATTCTTGTAAATGTGAGTGATGCTCAACAAGTAACCAAGTGTCACTAGAATGTAGCGTTGATATGCTAACAATATTCTTGTAAATGTGAGTGATGCTCAACAAGTAACCAATTGTCACTAGAATGTAGCGTTGATATGCTAACATTATTCTTGTAGATGTAAGGGATGCTCAACAAGTAACCAGTTGTCAATAGAATGTAGCGTTGATATGCTAACAATATTCTTGTAGATGTAAGGGATGCTCAACAAGTAACCAATTGTCACTAGAATGTAGCGTTGATATGCTAACAATATTCTTGTAAATGTGAGTGATGCTCAACAAGTAACCAGTTGTCACTAGAATGTAGCGTTGATATGCTAACAATATTCTTGTAGATGTAAGGGATGCTCAACAAGTAACCAGTTGTCACTAGAATGTAGCGTTGATATGCTAACAATATTCTTGTAGATGTAAGGGATGCTCAACAAGTAACCAATTGTCACTAGAATGTAGCGTTGATATGCTAACAATATTCTTGTAGATGTAAGGGATGCTCAACAAGTAACCAGTTGTCACTAGAATGTAGCGTTGATATGCTAACAATATTCTTGTAGATGTAAGGGATGCTCAACAAGTAACCAATTGTCACTAGAATGTAGCGTTGATATGCTAACAATATTCTTGTAAATGTGAGTGATGCTCAACAAGTAACCAATTGTCACTAGAATGTAGCGTTGATATGCTAACAATATTCTTGTAAATGTGAGTGATGCTCAACAAGTAACCAATTGTCACTAGAATGTAGCGTTGATATGCTAACAATATTCTTGTAGATGTAAGGGATGCTCAACAAGTAACCAATTGTCACTAGAATGTAGCGTTGATATGCTAACAATATTCTTGTAAATGTGAGTGATGCTCAACAAGTAACCAATTGTCACTAGAATGTAGCGTTGATATGCTAACAATATTCTTGTAGATGTAAGGGATGCTCAACAAGTAACCAGTTGTCACTAGAATGTAGCGTTGATATGCTAACAATATTCTTGTAGATGTAAGGGATGCTCAACAAGTAACCAATTGTCACTAGAATGTAGCGTTGATATGCTAACAATATTCTTGTAAATGTGAGTGATGCTCAACAAGTAACCAAGTGTCACTAGAATGTAGCGTTGATATGCTAACATTATTCTTGTAGATGTAAGGGATGCTCAACAAGTAACCAATTGTCACTAGAATGTAGCGTTGATATGCTAACAATATTCTTGTAGATGTAAAGGATGCTCAACAAGTAACCAATTGTCACTAGAATGTAGCGTTGATATGCTAACAATATTCTTGTAGATGTAAGGGATGCTCAACAAGTAACCAATTGTCACTAGAATGTAGCGTTGATATGCTAACAATATTCTTGTAAATGTGAGTGATGCTCAACAAGTAACCAAGTGTCACTAGAATGTAGCGTTGATATGCTAACAATATTCTTGTAAATGTGAGTGATGCTCAACAAGTAACCAATTGTCACTAGAATGTAGCGTTGATATGCTAACATTATTCTTGTAGATGTAAGGGATGCTCAACAAGTAACCAGTTGTCAATAGAATGTAGCGTTGATATGCTAACAATATTCTTGTAGATGTAAGGGATGCTCAACAAGTAACCAATTGTCACTAGAATGTAGCGTTGATATGCTAACAATATTCTTGTAAATGTGAGTGATGCTCAACAAGTAACCAGTTGTCACTAGAATGTAGCGTTGATATGCTAACAATATTCTTGTAGATGTAAGGGATGCTCAACAAGTAACCAGTTGTCACTAGAATGTAGCGTTGATATGCTAACAATATTCTTGTAGATGTAAGGGATGCTCAACAAGTAACCAGTTGTCAATAGAATGTAGCGTTGATATGCTAACAATATTCTTGTAGATGTAAGGGATGCTCAACAAGTAACCAATTGTCACTAGAATGTAGCGTTGATATGCTAACAATATTCTTGTAGATGTAAGGGATGCTCAACAAGTAACCAGTTGTCACTAGAATGTAGCGTTGATATGCTAACAATATTCTTGTAGATGTAAGGGATGCTCAACAAGTAACCAAGTGTCACTAGAATGTAGCGTTGATATGCTAACAATATTCTTGTAAATGTGAGTGATGCTCAACAAGTAACCAATTGTCACTAGAATGTAGCGTTGATATGCTAACAATATTCTTGTAGATGTAAGGGATGCTCAACAAGTAACCAATTGTCAATAGAATGTAGCGTTGATATGCTAACAATATTCTTGTAGATGTAAGGGATGCTCAACAAGTAACCAGTTGTCACTAGAATGTAGCGTTGATATGCTAACAATATTCTTGTAGATGTAAGGGATGCTCAACAAGTAACCAATTGTCACTAGAATGTAGCGTTGATATGCTAACAATATTCTTGTAGATGTAAGGGATGCTCAACAAGTAACCAATTGTCACTAGAATGTAGCGTTGATATGCTAACAATATTCTTGTAGATGTAAGGGATGCTCAACAAGTAACCAATTGTCACTAGAATGTAGCGTTAATATGCTATAGCTATTCTTGCAGGTGTAAGGTAAGTTCAAGAAGTTACCAACTGTCAATAATATGTAGCGTTAGTATTTTGATGTTTTCTGTTTTATATGAATTATTAATGCCAGTGGCCTTGACCGGATAATTCCGACGTTATCGCGTGGCTGTCCCTTGGACAGGCGATCCCGTCCTTGCACGCAGCCCGCCTACCCGGTCACTGGTGGTGGTTCGGAAGTCACCCTTAAGCCGTTGGTCCCAGGTTAAGTATTAGAGAGGGCTTCTTAGCCCTAACTTCGGCTGGTAGAATAAGACAATATTTAACTTTTAACTTTTAAATTAAATAAACTAACATTATATTGATTTTGACGAAATATGTTGTTTTATATTATTTTTGTTATACCCATCTACAAAATACAATAATATTTATTGTATTTTGTGTTTAATAATAATACAAAAACTACAACTGCTATATACAACGATTTCTAGATCTGGGTTAAAGTAAAGTTGTTGGTTAAAAAGCTTTCCACGTCTCACGACAAAGCCAAAGTGTATATTATGGCTACTGTGTTGTGAAGAAGAGATAACAGGTTTGAGTTGGGCGTGTACGACTGTAACTGTACAGAATGTGTTATTTGATTTACCCTTTAGAATTATATAACAAAATACAACATAATAACACAAAGTTACGAACCAAATAATCAAATATTTGCAATTATATATAGATTACGTTTTACCATTTAAATTTGTATTATAAGTTCATATTGAAACTAAGACTATTGTATATCGATACAAATAAATACTGATATTTGAATGATTTAAAAATTCTACGAAATAAAACGTTTGTTTCACTATCAAGGATGGATTAGATCCAAGTTTACCATTGTATGGCATGAGGAGGCAGATGTAACACCGCCTTCTCTAAATATTCTCTATGTTCTTGATTAGACCAACTATGTAAATCCTAACCTGTAACATTCATTATGTTTGGAATAGATGATGAAATGAAAATTAAATAAAAAATGGCTTTATTTGGAGGCAGAACTATAGAGTCCTCTCTACCATTTGACCTCAAATATGATCTAAGAAAACGGGTAAAAAAAAAAAAAAAAAAACAAAGAACAGCGCAATTTGAACACTACTTGATTTTTTCCCCCTGGAGAAGTTTCCACGGTTTTCTAAATCAGTAAAACTATCTTGGTCTTCAGGGCTTGACCATGTACAACGTCTGGTGCCAATATATCGGCCTCGTATTAGAGTACCATCCTCAAGGCGTGTGACACGCACTAGTGGTAGCTAAACTGTGAGTATGACTGGCCATGCTAGGTCTGGCGGATGCTATAACAGGAACAGCTGTTTTTGAACATTATTTTCATACTTTTATTAAAACAAAACATGTGTTTCGTCTATACATTCCTTAGAAATGTAATTAATTGAACATCTGGTTTTATTTAAGTGTGCTTTAGCATCCTTTAATTTTAATTTGATTCAACAATATAATCATATTTAACATTAACATGTAACTTGAAGCAAACTTTCATATATTGTTATATAGTTTAGTAGTGAGTTTTAGTGTTGGTTAGGTGACTGAATTTCTTGAACAAGCTTTGTACATATTTTAAACAATCTGACATTACAAAGGGAAAGGGAGGAAGTTTGTTCCAGTAGCCTAGTACCATTTATTTATATTTATAGATCAAACAAAACCTCCGCTGAATCAATAAAAGTTACTGTCTATAACATTAAGAGGGATCTATAATAACCTTCTCAATTATGTCCACGAAGGGAACAGTGGAAAAGAATAATACGATGATCTATAAGAAAAGCATTTAAATATATTCTGAGATTCCCATTTGTTAGAACCACTTGCCCCATTGTTTATCTTATAGATGTCTGGAATGTCCATGTTAGATGGTAGTCAAGGTTCGGATATTGTATAGGGAAGAGAACTAAGTGTCAGACTTATCAAGTTAGCTGAAAATCAGACCAACACTACGTGGTCTGGATTCCACGTAAAGCTGTAGGTCCCATAGGTTACCTGGCTATTGGGCTATTAATAAATAGTCCTAAGTAGAAAGTAGTCAAAAGGTGTTGAAGCGAGACCCACTTTTCTGGCCTCTGATTGGTCGAGAGCGGTCACGTGACCGGATCCAAGATGGCGACCGGAAGTGGATCCAAGATGGCCGCCGGAAACGGAAGCAGTGGTACCAACCCCCCGTGGGAATTTTCCCTCCCAAAATTTCCCTCCAGATTCCCAAATTTCCCTCCAAATTCCCACATCATACTATATAAAATACACTCTTAACCTAACTTTTTCCGTGTTATACTATATAAAATTCAATGTTTACCTTGTTATACTATATAAAATACACTAACTTTTTCCATGTTATACTATATAAAATGCACTGTTAACCTTGTTATACTATATAAAATACACTCTTAACCTAACTTTTTCCATGTTATACTATATAAAATTCACTGTTAACCTTGTTATACTATATAAAATACACTCCTAACCTTTCCCTCGTTATACTATATAAAATGTAAAAAGATGGCGGTCTTTACACTATAATAAATACACTTTTAAACTTCGATTATTACCGTCGGCTACCTTCGTACACGTCGTCTGCTGGTCGGGCGCGCATGCGCGTTGTTACTCTAATCATATATACACTATAACAAATGCAATATGGCTGACGTGATCGCAGCGCCCCTAGCGGCAACGTCGATCGGAGCGGACCTGGTGGCATCAGCTGTGAGTGGGTGACGCATGCGCAGGGAATTGCTACATTAAACAGCTGTGCGCTCCTACCAGCACTCCTGCAGCGAAACATAAATATATATTATACAAATTAGACAAAAAGTAATCAACCCCCCGTGGTCCAGTGGTTAGCGTACCCAACTCTGGTTGTCCATACGTCTGTCATGTACGTGTATAGTTTGTGAAGGACATGTATTTGAGTCGGATGCGGAACCACTCGGACACAAGGTTGTTTTTTACTTCGATTGAATTGTGTTCAATTCATAACTAAATGACTTAAAACTTCCACAATAAAAATGACAAATGTCGATTTTACTCTGTACAAACGCGCACCTGGTGGCAAAGCTTGTAACTACTAACCTAGCGTGCGCACCATGTACTAACACAAAGTGCTTACATTTATCTTATCAGGAATGCGGTAAAGATACGCTGTGGTTTATGATAGCTTCCGTGAGCCCGCTGGTGTCCGCTTCATTCTCTCTCTCCACCATGGAGCCATCAGCATCAATCATAATTAGCAGAGTACTCAGGAACAGGGAGGAGTTTCTAGGTGTCCACAGGGAACTTTGTTCATTCCCGTTTCAAAACCGTACAGTATACTTGTACTGTACGAAAATTATTAAACATGAAGATGGAACCGAGGAACATCACCTCCTTCCAAAGTATTACTTCTTTAGTCAACGTCCTACAAACACTTGGAGATGGGGGGAGGGCATGGAACTCCATGTCCAACTCATTGTAAGCCCCTATCTAACACATGACGACGACGACGACTACTATGACATTTCAAACCTTTACACTTAAACTCCTCCTCCTCTGCTACAAACGGCCCTTTTCAGGGCCCCATAAATATTGATACATAGTTTTAAGTGGAGTGACGTCATTAGCGTCCACTACCTGCTCGCCCCACCCATGGTGTCACTCCTGCTTTTTCTAAATTTGACACTCTGTCACTTCATTTTATTTTTTTAATTTTTTTAATTTTTAGGAGATGGCAACTAGTGTGATTTTTCGGAAGGCCATCACTTTCTGCAGTGGTGGAGGGGCTGCAGAATTAAAAAAAACCTTTTCCAATTGATTAGATGATCCAGTTTCCACACCACCCAAGAGGTAGGATCTCGGCGCGTTTTTTATTATAGTGAGTTTCCCCAGTAGGCCTAGTCTCACTAGCCGTGAGAACGGCTGTTTATTGTAACTTGCCCCATCCATCGCAAGTTACGGTGGTAGCCACTCCATAACAAAATTGCTACCTCCCACTATTATTTTTGTATTTATTTTTTATACTTTTTTTGGGTCCCTCTGTAAGTAAAGACATCATTTTACTCAGAGAAGCCTTTCAATGTGACGAACAAACTTACAAAGGGGTTTTGCAGTACCATGATTATGTAATACAAACATCTCACACCCTGGTTTTACGGGTTTTAAGCCTACCATAGAGTGTTCCATTCAACTAAACTGTACGAGGGCCCATTGCATACTAGATGCATCTGCGACTCGAGGTCTTACGGGGTTTAGCCCAGCCCCAAGCTGCAGGACTGTCTCAGGACTTACGCGTTTTACGGCTGCCTTAGAGAACAGTCGGGCGGTTTTTTATTGAATTTGGGCCGCCCTTACCTCGACAGTTCATGTCCTGGACTTACGGAGTTTAGGCCAGCCATAGGACGCACATTCACACAGAGATATCTGTATTACATACACGGTTATAATGTTTAATGTAAAACGCTCCACTTACGTTTTGATACAGTATAATATATTCCCAGTCTACTTTGTCTGCAAAGTCATCAATAAATTTTTCTGACAAAGTCTGGTATTTACTTACTATTGTCCAACAATCAAGATTAAAGTTAGGAGCCATTTCCCTCAGTATATCTTCGGGAAACTTTGTCCTTTTTAAAATCAAACCCCAGTTTACCCTGTGTTGGTAAATTCTCAACATATCTAGTGAAAAATCATAGTGGGCTGACAGTAGGTCCCATTTAACGTATCTGTCAAATTTCATAATAAAACTGTCGGTCATAACACCGACTGGAGCCTTCGGCTCCTTTGAGAGCATAGTCCATGTGTCCTCCATGGTTGTTAGAGACATAATGTCCAAACTAAAGTTTGGACAGTCTTTTATACTCTTGCTGTGCTGCTCTAAAGGCGCACTTGAAGTTACAATTAGCGTGTATAGGTAATATGCAAGCGTTTGAACAAGTATTTGAACAATCTTTCGGTATTTCAATCACGTTAGGATGAAATTCTTTTAAAAAATTGACTTTTTCCAACCCTTGACTATAAATTTTAGTAAAAGGTTTACAAAGTGTTCGAATTAAATTTTCATCATATTCTATACTACCCTCTTCCCACTTTATTCCGTGCAAGTGTCGTATCAACCATCTAGCTGACCTTTTTTGTTTTTCATCAAGTGCACACTTGCAGTAAGGTGACTTGAAAACGATTTGTGTTTGATAATGTTCGCTTACTATTGCCAATTCTTTCACTATAAAACGGTTATTATTGTCAGTAAAGGCTTGAAATTCAACTACCGCAGCCATTGACTCTATTAATTTCACAAGTTAATCTGTTAAAAATGTGCGGAGATGGACTGTTGAATCCCCCACAGAGATATTGTTTTATAAGGTCTTCCTCGTAAAACAACTCTCTCAACTCAAACTGTATTAGCGGAAGGTTGGATAGAAACTGCGCCCACTCGCCCGAGTTAAGTGACAAAGTGCTACCCGGGAGGTTGGGAGTAAACTGAGCTTGCTCGCTCGGATTAAGTGTTAAAGTACTTCCCAGGAAAACATGCGGTGCCCCAAAGATCGATAAAACTTTAACAACTTCCATTTCGTTAATTTCCAAATAAATCTTTTTATTATCTTTGAGGGCTTTGGAAATGTTATTAAAATTTACACAAAACTGATTAAATACATCAAACGACCAGTAAACGTAGTCGTGTCTTCCCTTGAACATTACTCCGAGACCGTAGTCTCGGTTTTTAAAAATCCCAACGGTAACTGATTTGGAAAAGTTTTCATTTAGAAAGAAAACCCGTTTTAGAAAAATACCGTTTAACATGTCGATGGGCTCCAAGAGCTTAGGCAGCGTGAGATACTCACCAGACGGTTCCATGATCTCGACTGAATAAGATATCTTTGTCATCCACTAATCATACCCCCCTCCCCTCCACCACCCCCGTTTTCTAAACTCCCTCCTTTTAACAACTCCTTGATATTTATTTTAAAATTAGCACCAGATCGACCTACTGTGAACCTTGTCTTTTTATACCAAACAACCTCATCCTGCAAACGGTCTGCGTCCCAACCATTTACCTCGGGTGGTGGGGGTACATAGACCGAATCACTAAGAATAACCCGATCGATGTGACTAATTAGGTAAGGCTCTACACAGGACAACTGTTCAACGTACCGTGAAATGCAAGGTAATAAGCTGACAAAGGTCAACCATTCACCTTTAGTGAAAAGAATAGATGTTTCGTTAAACTTATCGCAAAGCTCTACATGGGGCTTTTGGTATATGTTACGGATAGTGCATTTAATGTCCTCATCAATGAATCTCTTTTGAAGACCACCTTTGTTACTCAGATCATGAGTAATTGAAGGTTCCAATTCCTTCAACTTTGTAAATTGTTCGTTGTTTAGTAAAACGTATTTCCGCATGCCTTGCTTATGAAACAAAACACCCACTTGAAAGTGAAACTCATCAAACAGACCCACGGTGACAACCTTGGTGAAATCAGAGGTTATGTTGTACATAACCTTTAGAAAAGCTGTCAGGTCCTGCTTCGAAAAATCGATTGGCTTATGTTGCGCGAGATACTCACCGGACGGATCCATGATCTCGACTGAATAAACCGATTTAGTTTGATTACTAAATACTATTCCCCCTCCCCCTTTTATTACATAACCGTTTCGACTGACTAATTACGTCATGCTTTTTACTACGTTAGTCAGTAAAGTGTACATCAGGTGCGAATCGTGAATTATTAAACAGTAAGCTGTAGTCTTGTCCGGTACGTTATTTTTAAATTCAAATTCGACGCGTACATCGACAGGTCCAGACTTGATTGAATCATTCTGCTTGGAGCAGTCGATTACAAAGATCGGACATTTCGATTTAAAAGTATCCAAGTCCATGATGGGTGAATTGGAAACACCGTAGTATGAAG
This sequence comes from Stictocephala bisonia, assembly GCA_035578905.1. NCBI lineage: Eukaryota > Metazoa > Arthropoda > Insecta > Hemiptera > Membracidae > Stictocephala > Stictocephala bisonia. The sequence continues at coordinate 10,023 of JAQJVL010007317.1, read as the reverse complement.
ACTGAAATTTGGCGTACATTTCATAGAATAAACTCCAATCACCTCGGATATTGTCGTAGGGATAGTACTGTGAGTTGAGGTATAACTTGATATCCATTAAATCACAATGGTCAAAACCCGACATGTCCTTTTTTATGTTATTTTTCCTATCAGTTTGAAACGCCAGTATCACATAGCGGGGTTTTTCTATTCGAGATGACGTTTTGACGGTCCAGTTGTGTCTCTTTGTTTGTGGGAGCGTAGGATACTCGTGACATTCCCACGATCTAAAGGGGAGATGAATTGGAGTGTCCTTATTAACGAGTCTCAAAAGTTTTTCTTTGTAACTATCGGAAACAGTCAAGTGTGGGACACGCCAGTACAAGTCGGTTATTTCCAGAGTGTGTGATAGCGCATCCTCTGATAACAACACATCCGTGTTGTTGGCTGACCGCAGCAGAATCAATTCTTGTTTTATATTTACAATAATTTTCCTGTAATCTTCCATGAAACCAAAGAGTAATTTTAATGGAACGGTAAAAGTAAACTCGGTTGTTTTTTTTGATGACTCTGGACCGAACCAACAAGCATTTTCCAATGCATTTGTTTCATTCTGCCTCAGTGAGAGTAAACTTTTAATAGTTGATACAACACCCAAGTTTTTAGTCCGGTCCACTACTATACCAGAAATTTCGTATCTAATATCTTCAAACAAGTACGCCATAGCGTTGTTAATCAGAGATACATCTGCGACTACACCGCCAACCTTTTTGGCTGTAATTTTACCAGAAATATGCAGAGAACTTTCAAACGGAGCAGTAATAATGTCCTGTTGACTGACGGCGATACGTATTTCATCATTGTTTTTGAAGTGGAAGAGGCGTACGGTTTGTGTGTGTGATACTCACAGCTTGTAATAGCATCGCTGTATTCGACTTCTCCCTCAATTTCCAACATTTTGTAATTTTATTTTAAATCCTAAGGATCTTAAAAGCTTTGTATTGCTCGATGTTAACACCTTGAGTGTTTTGGGTCTAATGACCTTTTTTGACACAGTCGTTTCCCTAAATACTAATCCCATTGCTTCGCTTTAGGTGTAAGCGTAATGAAATTGTTTCGTTTCTAAAGTTTATCAACTGTCCTTGTTGATCTCTCAGCTCACAAGTAATGTAATTCAAAACTTGCACACTCACAGGTAAATAAATCACGTTGTGAGGTGTTTCAATTATTTTGTAGCCAGGTGGAACTGACGGATAAAACTCGTGTATTATATGGCTTTCTTGACCGTTCTGGTACGAGCCTCTTGCCACGTTACATGTGACTCGAACGACATTTACTGAGTTAATGTTAACTTCATTCTCGGACATGTGAGTTTTATTGGCTTCGTATACAACTTTATTAAAACCGAGCAAGGTAGCTAGACTGTTTTCTGTTTCAAAGTGAATGGGCTCGCTACAATTAATTTCGACTTTCAAAGTACTGTTGTTTGGTTTTAAACTGAATTTTACACCAGTTTTAATGTTATTGTTAATGTAATTCTCTAAATCGCTAATCTCGTAGGAACCAGTCGGAATTTTTATTACAGAGTCCCCGTAGTGGAACGTGTCGTTTACATTTTCTTCTACATTCGGTATTGAGTTGTACGTTGTGAGATCGATCAAACCAATCTCCCATTCGCCTGTCGATAAATCGATCGAAGGAAATATGTCACAACTTAGCGTTGAACTCTGTCCACTAAGACAAAACATTATCAACGAGGAACTCTAAACACAAGTGCCCGCAAAGTACTGAGTCAAAACTCTGTTGTCTTTCGTTATTATACTTTATATTAACACTGGGACCCCAATACTTGATCAATTCCATAGGAGGACGCAAGTTACCAAAACTGTCATAGTACAACGCATTATTACCACGCTTTTCATGACAAACCCAATGTGTACCTTCCCCTTGTATGCTGTCCAAATTAATAATTGCGCTTTCATTCAATCTAGATTTATTCGGAAGTGTGTCCCTCATGTAGACACCCCGAAAGTTTGGAATATTTAATTTTTTATAGTAATTAACGAGTTCGTGATTTGTGAGGGTGTGTTCAGGAACGTAGACTAATTTGAAGTTTTTTTTTCTTACAAGTGCATTTCTTCTTGTTTTTAGGTGCTTTTTAACACCTCTCCCCGTAGTTTTATTCCAGGGTCTTAGATACAAACCCTTACCCTTCTTTTGTTTACGTGTTTTTATCTTATGAGAGCCACCCAACTTTGCTTTCGCCTTCATGGCTGTTGTAACTGTCCAAGCTGCAGCTTTCTCGCCTATAGACGAATCTGTAGCCTTAAACCTTTGCCAAGCTCGTTCGGCCAAGTCTTTGTCCGCTTGCGCTCTCCGCGCTGTGTCTAAATACTGGGAGTAGGCTATGTCGTGAGCCTTGCAGGCTTCGTCCAGACCGTTTATTCCCTTGTCACCTCTGGCTAATCTCTTCTTTAATTTGGTCCCAGGTCCACAGTACCTGTAACCTGGGAGGTGAGCTTCCCAAGGTAGTAGATCTATACCCTTATTTATGGCTGTTCCAGCTAAACTTCCAATTCCTTCGAGTGCACTAGATACAAGTCCTCTTCCGCAGCGTGAAGTTTTCTTTTTCATTAGATGTGTCTCTTACGAAGGTTAGTTAAAGAATGGAGAAACTTTAACCCTATTCCACATTATATTACCCCTCATTGTATGGATGTAGAGAAACAGCTTGTGTACCGAATATTTCTTCCCAGTTTATGTAGTTATCGGCGGTCAATGGTTCTGCACTCCTCCCTTGTGTGCCACCATGAATATGGGAAAAGAGTAACTGGCCGAATTTTCTAAGTTGTTTATCAGATTTAACACTGTTTTCATAAATTTTCCCTTCCAGTGCACTAACCGTCTCTTTAACACCATTCAGTCCCTCAGTTAGTGATGTCAGCAATGTACCTACCGTTGATGTATGTTGACCTAATATTTCCAAAATATGCGATTTTGTTTCCGTTAACACTTTTAGGTTTACAGCCTCGTCCATTTCTTTCGCATCTCTAACAGATTTAATTCCCATATTATCAAAGTCCCAGTCGTTCTTGCGTTTCTTTGGACAGTTTGCCACTAGATATGACTTGGTTACAACATCTTGATTATCAGTTGGGTCAGCTACAGAAACTAAACGTCGCTTTTCAAAACTCCAATAACTACTAGTTTTAACAGGAACGGCAGCATCTACGTAACGTTTGGTCGCCGCATGGTTCGGACCTGTAGGGTCCTTTACCTTTGTTATAAGCCTATCTCCTACGTTGACTGTTTTTTGTTGGTACAGTACACACTGTTCACCTATAGTTTTTAAATTCACGGCATCTCCGAGCTCCTTTGGCGATGCTAAATTTTCTATTCTTTTGTTACGCGCAGAATAGCTGTTTTGTAAGTTTGGCATTGTGTTAGCCTCAAAGTATGTTCTCGTAACAACATCGTTGTCTGCTATGGGCACACCGACGTTAACCATTTGTTTATTTTCAATATCATAGTTTCCTTCGGGTGTTAGTTTAAAACCTTCGCCCGGTGGTCCTTTGCCAATGACATTACCCTCAGAGGGCAAGACACGTCCAAACTTGTCTACAGACATAGTCGAACTGATGAAAATATACGTATGAAAATACTTTTTATACACAAATCAAAATAAGTATCCATGTTTACTCTCAACCGACTAATGATTTGTAACGGCTATTGCCAGCTCCTGATATAATTTTAACTTCTTTTAATTCCTCGATTATGTTTTGAATTTCGTTCCTATGGTTACCATTTCCGGCCTCTCTCGAAGCTATAATTAGTTTCAATCTATCACATAATTCGTTTGGATTGTCCCAATAGGAAATGTCACGTGATCCAAAGTCTTTTTGCCCTTTACCGTACATTTGTTTGGGAAATAATACGGAAATTATATTTTTGTATTTTATGGAATTTGTCGGTCGGTTAGTGTGATTATGAGGTAAATAACCTTTTTTATGCGCATTCGTTTTTATCAGTACATCTTTATAAGCGTCCAAGTCATCTTGTGTGTATATATTTTCATCGGGTTGCCTTTTAAATAATAATTCGTAAAGACCTTCGGTTCCTCTGTACTGTACATTGTTCAAGTGAATGTTTCCTTCGTTGTCAAATGTAAGCAGTTGATTACCCACCATTAATTTATCACCGTCTATATGTGGTCCGTAAATATTGTCCATTTTATTCTTAACACCGACTTCGTCTTTTAAAAGTTTTAACATGTATTTTTGTGTAATGGGTGCGTTAAATGTCTCTAAAACGTACTGTGACGCCTCGTGAAACTTTGCGGGGCTTTGTATCAATTGACTAACTGAGGGTGGAGGGGGAGACGATGTTTCAAACACTTGTGTGTTCCACGACGGTCCTTTAGGTGTAGACATGTAGTCTGGCTTAAAATTATCCTGCTCATCCACACTGAGGTCCATAGGCTCCTCCTTTGGTTCATTTTTTATATCCGTTCTGTTTCTAAGTTCAGTCAAAATTGGTTTGTACTGTTTTTCTAATGTTTGCTCGGTATACATGTTACCCATGTTAACTTGAAAGCGCGATACTTGCGGCGAACAGCATCTTGCAACTGTACAATTCTTCTCGTAAGAGATTGATGTTTACTGTTTCGTTGCATGTTTATAAATGATTAAAAATTTTCAAAGTTTGTTCTTTTGTATAATAAAGGATATCAAACAAAGACCGGATCTTGCTATAGGACGTGGGTAACCACGTCCATTAATGTAAGCTAAAAGCACCGGACGTATAATTCTTTCAACATCACGAATCCTTGACGGTCTCTATCCTCTGTCCTTGGGAATATAAAACACAGTTACTGTGTCATTAAAATGAACCTTTTTCTTTACCATTACGGTAGTTCAACTTGTCTAAAGAATAACGCACTCTTTTTGTGTCTTCTAACGTACCTTAAAACATCCATCAGTGAAACTCTATCACCGAGTCCCTTGTAATACGTACGTGCGAGATCAGAAATTGGAATGAGCACCCGTTTGTTTATGTCCTTGAATATATAGGTTCTTTTTGATCCACCTCGCCATTCGGGTATTTCGGCTATAGTGTAGCAATCGTTAACATTTGAATTTTCCATAAAAGAACGCAATTTCTTTAGAGGTCTCCTTCTATTTATGTTGTGTACTATATAGGAATTTAATAACCAAAACTCGTCCAGATTAGCTGATGTAAACTCTCTCCATTTATTTAGCAAGTCACGATCCGATACTGTATATACTCCTCTGTTTAACGAAATACCGAACGTTGAACAATGTAGGGGAACGGTGGGTAGTGCAGCTTTAAGAAAATCTACAGTAAATAATCCTTGAGCTAAATTATTCACTGCTGGGTACGGTTTACCTCTTGGACCTGTAGGTGAGGTGGGAGGCTGTGGTGCAAACGCTACGTTGTAAGAGACGTAAATGTGACACTTTGATCGTAACGCTCTTTTGTAGACTTTCAACGGAGATCTTATCGGTATACTTCTTTCTGTTAGCACTATACATCTACTGACATGTGGGACTTTACACCCATACTCCAGCATTTTTAAATAAATCTGTGTGTAGTTGATATCCCCGTGATCTGTTTCAAGAGTCGTACCAAAGATGTCTGGGAACGGTCTAAATCTTGAAATCATATTTTGAGGTTGTTGAACTGTACAGTTTAACATGTTCTCATGGTAGATAACTAGTTGAAAGTGTACTCCTTGCTCTTCACTTTTTGTTAAAAACCGTATCCACAAGTCACGATTGTACATTCTTTCACTCGAGGATATCATTAATAGTACAACCGCGGGTGTTTGTAAAATTGTATGTTTGTGTCTCCAACATCTGTTGTTAAATTTACTCAACTTTCTACTACAATAATTTCCACAAAACCTTTTTTTATCCGCGTAATACTTTGTGCATAAATTTGAACTTATGCGTGTCTTTACCTTACACTCTGGTTTCTTAAACTGAGCAATGTCGTTATAATAGTAGAAGCGCACCATTTTGTAACCTGACACTAACTGATGTTGTAAATTAAAGTTGACCGTATTTATATTACGAGACTAAAAACTTGTCAAAACCAATTCTGTATCTCCCTTTATCTAAGTCACAATCCTTACTAATACAAATAAAACTGTAATTATCTTTTCAAGCTAAAGCGCACATTTCTTTAAACTTTTCAAAAGTCATGTCCGTATTTACATGGTCATTGTACACATGTTTGAGATTTGTTTCGTCCTGTTTGAATAAAATAATCAAGTTTGTATTATCTCTCACCAACTGTTTAGGTATCCTACTGTAGGTTTGTCCTATATAAAAGGAATCAATGTTATTATGTCGACCCATGGTAAAGTAGTTGCGTATATTATCGTGTTTCTCACACGCAATGTCGTCAAAAATCATAATAGAATTGTTTTTAGCTTCTTTAGGCGGTAAGACTTTAGTGTTTTCATCAAATACAAAGTATCCAATTTCCTTGGGTAAAACACTTTTTAAAAATTGATACTTGGGTTGGTGTAGAGACTTTGAGAAAATGTAAACATTTTCAAACCTTAATCCGTTTGGATCGAACAACATGTTGAACACAACGTTTGTTTTGCCACAATTACTAGGTCCAGCCACTATACACCTTATAGTGGATGGAAATAATGGACCATGTTTAATGCCACTACCTGTGCGTATAGTGTACATGTCAAAGTTTTCAACTGGAAGTTTAGTTGTCTGTTCAACAACACGCATTGTTGAGTTATGAATGAAAGTGTAAGGAAAGTCTTTATTTATACCAAGTCTTTCTTGTTCACCCATGTATTGTGTTTACCGTCGTACCCTAACCACTTTACAAGTACTTTGTCTCCTTTTTTCCTTATTACTTTTTCAATCAGGTATACGTCGTCTGTCTTGGATTTCTGTAGCTCTTTTTCGTAGAAACTTCCTTTAATAACGTCACCGGTATGGTCTTTTAGGAGCTAGGTTGTAGGAATAGTAGTTTGGACTTTGTACACAGTAAATATCTCGTTAGTCCAGTTGGGTAGGTATCCTTTGTCAAAGACTTTTTTATACTTACTTATCCTCACCTTGTCACCTACTTTAAAACGGACCTTTTTATCCACTTTCTTGTATTTTTGTCTGTTTTTATTAATGTTTTTTCTGACTATGTTTTCATTTCTTTTGTTCACATGACTTGGAGTCATGCCAATAGTTTTGTGTTTTCTTGTGTTGTATTCTTCCAACAGGGAAGGTAGCATCTTGACCCACTGATACTTACCTTGCTCTGTGAACTTTCGCCACATTAATGCTTTGAGACTGCGGTTGAACCGCTCTACGATGGACGCCTTCTTGTCACTGTAGCTCGAGTAATGGTTTATACCATAGCTATTCATCAACTGTGTAAATCCTGCGTTGTAAAATTCTTTACCCGCATCAGTTTGTAAGTGTTTCATTTTATTCGACTTTAATATGGGTGTAATGGCTTTAACGATTTCTGGTCCAGTCTTGTCTTTTAATGGAACAGCAAAGGCGTATTTGCTAAAACAATTTATTATTGTTAAGATGTACTTGTACCCTCGGTTTTGTTTAGAATAGGGTATCATTTCAACCAAGTCCGCTTGGAACAAGTCTTGTATTCCCTTAACTTCTACAGGTCTAGTAGGGAATCTTTTTCTAACTGGAGCATGTAGCTCTCTTGCTATCTGCTCTCTTACACTCATAATGGAAGAATGGAAGGGTTTAGGTAAAGTTTAACAATTTATTTGGTTTTTTTTGGTGTATGGAGCCCCATCCTCGCTCCATACGGTGGCAGTCGACCATAAAAATAATATAAATAAAGTTCACTGCCTCCCTGCCAATTCTAAACCCTTTCACACACCCTGGACCTACGGATACTATCCAGCCATAGAGTGTCCTTTCACACACTCATTCAATCACATTCGCTTTTGGATACGGGTTTTCACACCCCAGAGCCACATTCGCTTTTGGATACGGGTTTTCACACCCCAGAGCCACATTCGCTTTTAGATACGGGTTTTTACACCCCAGAGCCACATTCGTACAGTCAACCAATCCATCTCATTCAGACCGTAAAAGGGTTTAGTTATTTCCACAAACATCTCTACCAGCAAATTGAATTAAAGGTAGGCCATTAACAAACCTACAGTTTGGAGAGTATTTTTTATGTTCATCAAATGGAACATCACCCTCTTCCCAACATCCGATATGTATACCACATGAGAAACAGCGAACTGCGTCGCTATAATTTAAATAATAAAAGCCAGCTTTTACCATTACATGTGGGTTGAGGAATGGGACTGACCAATTTAGAAAAGTTTCCAGCCTCACGTTTTCAAAGTGATACTGTGGTGGACCGTCTTTTTCACAAAAGTAAATTTGTATCAAGTACTGTTGGATTGATTTTGGAAGGTCTAATTGTTTAATTTCAAAAAAGTTATTAAAGTTTTTACATAGTTCCACTGCAGCGAGAGAAGCAAATGAACCGATTGGCGCCATTAGTGCAAGTGACGCAATAAGAACAGGATGTGGGAAAGGAAGGAGTGGTGGGGGAAGGGATTGTCAGTCAGTCAGTAATGGAGCGTTTAGAGATACAGGAACGTATTGATGGACTTCATAGAAGTCTGGAAGTCAATCTTGTTGTTACGGTATTACTTTTTTGTACTGTACTTATTATTTTTTTCATGTACATCATGGGTGAACTTTTTTAAGGTACGTTTTTATTTTATTTTTGGTTTTTTAGTTACGTAATCATGATCGTGTTCTAAAGATCGTTTTTTACTAATAATGTGATGTCCGTAGGCTAAAGTATCTATGCCGTTTTCCAAAATGTAGCGTTTGTCGTCAAAGGGGGAAAGTGATAATTTTGAAATATTTTGTGTGTAAATGTTATGTTTGTCACTGCGGATATTTAGAGCTGATGTAGTTTTTAACGAATGATTTAAAAGACAATCTTTGTACATTTCATGTTTTAGGTGCTTTTTTATTGCGACTCGGGGGACGCCTTTAGCCACCTTCTTTTCCTCTAGATTAGAATTTAGAACGGAGTAGCATTTCGCTCTCAAGCCAATTATTTCCCTAGCCGGATTTGAATTTAACTCGTCTTTAAATTTTCCCAACACTTTTTTGTTTACATTACTATAACATGGGTGGCTAGGTGGATAGTCTGAAGTATCAAAAAGATGTAATTCATTTTTCATGTCCGCATAGACATCTGGAGTATATACATTGTAAAATAAAGAATCTGTATCAGTCATGCAAAGCTTAACGTTTTTTCCGTACTTTGTAATTGCCCAATTGTAGTGAAAATTGTACATTATTAATTTTGAAATTTCTAAGACTGTGAACCCGACATAAATGGGTCTGTTTAAGAAGATGGTTTGTTTTTTTAAAGCCAATCCTGCAATATCTTTATTGTAAGCAAGGAAAGTCTTGAGTCTGGGACTTGCTGTCCATTTAACCAATTGCTTTTCGTTAGTGACCAATTTAAAATCAATACGCGACCTAACATTTTCCAAACTCTTTCCATATGACGCGTTATTCATTAATTTGAAAAAATCTTTTTCAAAGTTATTTTTAGACTGTTTTCTTTTTTCGGTATGGAAGTTAATAAATGAGGCTAGCCATGGGGACTGTTTAAAGCTAAGAAATCTATGTATTTTGGTCAGTACAAGTCCAAGTTTGAGGTAAAGTTTCAAAGTGCGGTAGTGTACAACGTACTTGGTTTTGTCAGAGAGAGTAGTCAGTAGTTTTTCAGTCTTGGGAGGTTTATAGTCGAGTTCGTCTAGCAAGTTCCTACAGTATGTTGATAGCATGTCGTATGTCACCACTTTTCGTTCGGGGGCCAGTGGAAAGTCTGAGTGTAAGTCATGTAAGTGGTCAGGGTAGTGTAAGTCGACTTCTAAAATATATCCAATGTCAGAGTCGTCGGGTACTTTTGTAAAGTCAATGTCTTGAGGGTCGATCCACTTAAAATCAGACTCTGGGAGTATATCTGACATACTTG
>JAQJVL010007316.1:0-24556 GCA_035578905.1 Stictocephala bisonia | reverse complement strand
GCTCATTCAACCTTAATGTCATTTAACACCACAATTTCTGCCTAATAATGGTTGTACAATCAGGATTTAAAAAGGATATGTCGTTGTTTAGTTATTAGTTATATTTTTAATTAATTTTATTTGTCATCGATTGTGTATTTTCCTAATTAAAATAGTTTTCAGGGATGAAAAAAACACACACACTAAAAGCAACGATTTTTATGGTTTTGTTTTAACAAAGGAAAATCAGTTTCAATTCTGAAAATGTGTAGGTGATGACAAATTAAGTACAAATCCAAAACAGTTAATAATTAACGAATGAGACACCCAAATACACTATAACTTTTAAGTTTGAATGGTGGTGTCAACTGACATACCTCAAAACAAAACCACGTTCCTATTTAAAATTGATTGCGGCTCATATGGATCTTGAGCCTCAAATCATCCCAATAGTATTCTATAAATCTATATTTAGCGTGTGTTAATATTATATGTTAATATTAGTATCATGTGGGTTATTGGTATATTCAAAAAGCAACTAAAACTGAAGAATCAAAGTACGGGGTAACTGACTGCTTAAATTACAAAACAGCTTGAGTGAAGAATATACATAAGCAATAATCAATTAAATGAAATAACAAAATAATTGCAAGCTAAAGATCAACACATCCTCTTTATATTCTGGTTGAGCTTTTGATTTCAGCTTGAAATGGTGGTGTTTCTATTTTAAATTTTAAAGTTCCCTGTAAGATCGTGGACCTCAAGTGATTCCTAGTATCATTGAAACATTCTAAATGTATTATTAATTTGACGGAATATTAAAAAAGAAAGTATTTTGTAAACTGTGGAAACAATTTGTACCGGGTCTTTAGACCGGTAAATTTCTTTTTTTCATCGTAGTCTGCCGGGCTGCCTGAGATTCGCTTTTGCCCGGCGATTCGCGTAAGTTGGTGGCCGTTGGCCCGGATCCGTTCGTTCCGTGTTCCGGCCTTCGTCTGTCAGGTTGGCCATCAGTCTAGATTGTTCTAGTAGAGTTCTACTCGGCCGAACCTCCTTACCATGCCAGGCTAGAGCTCCTAAAACGTAAGTGTTCATTCTGTAAGTTTTAATATCTAATCACCCTTTTGGTGAAAATACTTTTGTTTCATTGAAAATATTAATCGGGCTTAGTGGTGTTTTCAGGGTTTTGTTAAATTTGTATTTTCTTTGTCTAGTTTTGTTAACCTAGGATTGAGCCATGTGCTCCATGTTAATTACCGTTAATGCTTTTTATATCTGCCTTTATTGTCAATAGTAGTTCTGTATAATGTTTATTGAGCCTTTTTACAGTTGTAGTTACCGATTTACCATAGTTTTGTTCTTTGCCAATTACCTAGCCTAGCTGTACCGTTTGATTTCATGGCATAATTATGTCATAATTATGGCCGTATGGCTCATGTATCCATAGCCTAGTTTTCAGTTTGTCATTTTTAGTTCCATATACGTAATTACGTCTTTTATAATTTGTTAAATTTGTAAATTGGTTTTAAATCTGAGTTTGCCAACATAATTATTCATAACCTAAAGTTAATCTTTCACTGTCTTGTTTGCTCTTCATGTCCAGTTTTGTTAAATCATGCACCCTTATATTTAGTGGTTATGTGTAATATTTTGTTGTGATGGCTGGACTGTGCTTAATGGCTGTGTTTGACCTTGCAGTCCAGGGTCCTTGAGTAGGAAGTTTCACCCTCGGCCTGCCGTCCGGGGATTGCCGACCATTCTGCACTGCTAGCCTGGCCTGAGGACCATGTTGGAGCCTGGAGTTGCCCGCTACCCGCCCTACATCTTTGGTCGTAGAAGTCTTCTGTCCTCAGGTCAGTGCGTTCTATGTCATTTTTCCCGGCGGCTGAGCTGGGGGTTTTGATGTGGATTTTTAATTTATCAAAAGAAAAACAAAAAAGAAAAGGGCAGGGAAATATGAGAAAAAAAAGAAGAGAATAAAAAATTTGTGGAACTTTATGTGGCCTAGGCCTAAAAACTAGAAAAGTGATGCAACACAGCCATGGGGACATTGCTAGAGATATATATATTTCAAATTTGAGAAAAAGAAAAAAAAGAGGAAAAAAGCTTATGTTGATATTTATTGTTAGTTATTTAGTTAGTTTTATTTGTTGTTATATTTTTTAGATTTTATATTTGTTAGGTCCCTATGGTTAAGTTATGTTATTATTTATTGTTATGTTTAGGCCTAGTTATTGTTATTTATTTTTTTGTTAAGTGTATTAGGGGTGTTTTGAAGGGAAGTTTTACTCGAACGGTACCGTTTTATATTTTTGTTTAACTTGTTTAATTTTTTAAATTCTTCACCAAAAGGGGATTATTGTTAACTTCTAATTCGGAGCTGCCCAGGGATTCCAGCTTACTCCCTGGCCCGGTGGAATTATGGGATTTGGGCTAAATTGCCGGTTTAATTGTTGTTTTCCTGACGTTTTCTAAATTTTCACTTTTCTTTTGGGCATTAAATTTTTCTTACGTTTTGGGGTGTCTCAGGCTAGGCTGCAGATAGGCCATGTAGTTGTTTATTGGCAATTTTGGTATTTGTAGAGTTTGTGGTATTTATAGCGTTTGTTATTAATGTGTAGTATCTTGTTAATTTTAGTGTTAATTGTTATTTATTTAATTGCGTCTAATTTTTGTGGCCTTCTGCCTATTTATATTGTGGCCTTCTGCCGTTTTTTGATTAATTAATTTATTGCTTTCTTGATAATAAAAAGTAGTTTTGCTCAGCTGCCGAGTTTTATTTTTGACCCTCCAACTGCCACCCGTGATCCCATCGCTCGACTTGTTTTGAGCCATCCCCCGGTTGGCACGCTTACCAGCTCTGGTGGGGGGATGGGTCTCAATTGGTAGCAGAGCGTGATTGCCTTAAAAAAAAAAAAAAAAAAAAAAAAAAAAATTCTTTCTTGGGTGGTTGACGGTGGGTGTTTGCCAGTTAGTAGGCCATGGTTGGCCGTACTACCGTCAAGGTGTCTTGGTAATACAAAAAAACAAAAAAAAAAAAACAAATAAATAATTATTTAAAAAGAAAAACTATTAGAAAACCAAATAAATAATTTAACTTATATATATATATATATATATATATATATATATATTAAAAAAAAAAAAAAAAAAAAAAAAAAAAAAACTAGGCAATCCGCTTGGTTACTTTGTTGAATGGGTTTCATGGGTGGATTGGAGTGGTCGGCAGTGGCTCGGTAGGCTGAGGGTTTAGTTCGACTTGGACCCTGGAGTTGTCGTTTTTTTGTGTATATTGTTGAGAATTTTTGCGTTAGAGATGGCCTATCTGCAGAATGTTGCGCTCCTAGTCAAGGAGGAGTTGATATTTGAGTTGAGGTCGCGGGGTGTGACTCCGGAGGGTGATGTTCTGAATCTCCGGAGGTTGCTGCGGGAGCAGTTGTTCGCGGGTACGGCGGTGGATTGGTCTGATCTACTGGAGGTTGGGGAGGAGTTGTCTGTTTGTAAGCGCAAGGTGGAAGATTGGGAAGGGGTTTTGGAAGATCTGCAGTTTAAACCTCCAGTGGGTCGTGACCGGGCCTGCCGTCTTGCACGTTTGGGGCATCTGCTTGCCCGTTTAAGGCTGGTCAACCGGGCACCGGGGTTGGAACCGTCGGATAGGGAGTGGATCTTGGAGAGTGTGTCTAGGCTGGATGAGATTTTTCAGGCACTCTCCGGTTCCACGACTCCTACGGGTCTGGGTCAGCGGCCTACTTTCGCGCTTTCGCCTAATGTGTCGAGGCCGCAGGCTGAGACAATGGCTCTCACTGTGCCTGAGGCTCCTTCTGAGCCTGCAGGCGTTTCTGTTGAGGTCGCTTGTGGGTCGGCTCCAGCTGCCGTTCCTACTGCTTCTTTGGGTTCACCTGCTCTTCTGCAGCTGAGCTACCACAAGCTACCTAACCCTCTCACGCCCATGATCCAGAATCTCCCTGTGATCGATGGGATGGATCCTGAGGAGCTTCTTAAGTTCCTAGTGGCCTTTCTCAGACTTAGTGAGATGCCCGGCATGCAGGCTGGGGACTTGCTTCGTCTGATTTTCCCGTATTGTAGAGGTCCCGTTGGGGAGTTGCTGAGTTCTGTCTTGGCCAGTGATGCCTCGGTGGACTCGTTCCATCGAGAGTTGCTGTCGTCGTTTCTTCCCATTCGACTCAGGGAGAGGATGGTCATGGACAGATTTTATCGGTCGCAGGGTAGGGGCGAGTCTCTGGCAGCCTATGTCTCTTCAGTCAAGGAAGCTCGGCAAGCGTTGCGCCTCACACTTTCTGAAGCTGACACCGTTCGTGTCATCCTGGATGGCATTTCTCCCGAAGAACGGTGCAGATTGGTTTTTGCTGGTGTTCCTTCGTCCTTTCGGGAGCTGCATCAGCTGTGCATTGTTTCGCGCAGCGTGCAGTTCTCAGACCAGCAAGGGAGGGATCATGAGAGTCATCGTGCTCTCCCCACCCGTCGACCGGCTATGTCTGTAGGTGTGAGTCAGCCAGTGGAGGGTCGTGGTTCTCGGCCTCCTGTTGTGTGCTTTGCTTGTGGCCAGCCTGGTCACATTCGTCATGACTGTCCACGTGCTCGAGGTCGTGGGGCGGGAAACGCTCAGCGCGGGGGGTTGCCTCCACAGTAGCTCCCCGCGTTGTTGCGAGTGACCGTGGCCATTCGCCTTTGACACGTGCCCATAGCAGGAGTGTCGGGGATTTTTCGGGCCTTGCTGGCATGGCTTCCCTTGGACTTAGTGCGGTCACCTTGGTGTGTCCTGGCGTTTTTGTATCTTTTGGTGGTACGGTGTATCGAGCCCTTCTTGATTCTGGTTCGGCATGCAGTATCATCAGCCTTTCTCTTTTTGAGTCCCTTGACGCCTTAGGACTTGTCAGGCACACCGAGCCTTCTTCTATTACGTGCTGGACGGCATCCCAAACTCCTCTACCTATAATTCTAAAGGCGTTTTTCCATTTTAAGATTGAAGGATTTTCCTGGAGGTGGGGTTTTCTTGTTGCCAAGGACCTGGCGGTTTCTTGTATCCTAGGGGCAGACTTTATTTCTAAGAGTGGTATGGTGCTTGACCTCCAGAAGCGCCAGATGTTTTTCAAGTTTAATCGGCGAGTTTTGGTGCCTCTAGTAGGTGATTCTGACTGCCCTCCTGCAGTCAGAGAGGTGGGTTGTGAGCCCGAACAACCCAAG
Organism: Stictocephala bisonia; assembly: GCA_035578905.1. NCBI lineage: Eukaryota > Metazoa > Arthropoda > Insecta > Hemiptera > Membracidae > Stictocephala > Stictocephala bisonia. The sequence continues at coordinate 19,372 of JAQJVL010007316.1, read as the reverse complement.
GTGGATCCGGTTGGTCATCTCCCCCCTGAGCAGGCGGAGGCCATTAGGAGGCTGTGTTTGCGGTTTCCTGATGTGCTTACGGCTGAGCTTGGGGTCACTTCTCTTCTGGAGTATGAGATCCACCTCACCGATTCTCAGCCAGTTAGAAGTCATCCGTACAAACTTGCTCCCCCAAAGATGGAGGTTATGAGGGCTATGATTGAAGATCTTCTGAGCAAGGGTGTGATTGAACCGTCTCGTTCTGCTTATGCCAGTCCAGCTTTTCTTGTGCCCAAGCCTAATGGTAAGTCTAGGCTTGTGATGGATTATCGGAGGCTCAACGCTAAGGTCGCTATTGACTCGGTACCTCTGCCTGATTTGCATTCTGCGTTTGATTGGTTCGGTAAGGCTAAGTTTTTCAGTGTGTTTGATTTGAACCAGGCCTACCATCAGATTCCATTGAAGAAGGAATCACGGCCTATGACTAGCTTCTGTGTTCCCTGGAATCTTTACCAGTTCACTAGGGTTCCTATGGGTCTTGCTGTGGGTGCCCAGACTCTTACTCGTCTGCTTGATTCCATCTTCCATGATGTGAAGTTCGTCTTCAATTACCTGGACGACCTGCTTGTCTACAGTGAGACTTTCGGGGAACACATGCAACATCTGGAGGAAGTTCTTAGTCGCCTTAAATCAGCTGGCCTTACCATCAATCCAGAGAAAGTCACTTTTGCTCGTCCTGAGATTTCTTTTCTGGGTCATCTGATATCTTCTCGAGGCGTCTGCATTGATCCTGCGAGGACCCAGGGCATTCGGGATTTTCCTCCTCCCAGAGATGCCAAGGGGATTGCCCGTTTTGTGGGGATGGTGAATTTTTACCGTCGGTTCATCCCTAACGTGGCCGAGCTTGCTGCCCCGTTGAACGAGCTGCGAAAGAAAGGTGTCCCTTTTGTGTGGGGCCAAGCTCAGCAGACTGCCTTTGCTGCTCTCAAGGAGGCTATCATGCAACCTCCTGTCCTGCGTATGCCTGATTTCAGCAGAGAATTTATTCTTCAGACTGATGCCTCCTCCTCCGCCATTGCTGCTGTTCTTTCTCAGGAGTTTGATGGGGTCAGGCAGCCCATCGCTTTTGCTTCGAGGACGTTGTCTCACCAGGAACAGAAAGCTTCTTCCATCTATGAGTTAGAGTGTCTGGCGGTTGTCTTTGGTACGGACAAGTTTCGGCGTTTCTTGGAACACGCTGAGTTCTTGCTGGAGACTGACAATCAGGCACTATCTTGGCTTCTTGCCCATCCCCGACAGCTCGGGAAAATTGGTCGCTGGGTGGTCAAAATTTCTGCTTTTAAGTTCCAAGTTCAACATCTTAGGGGTACCCAGAATGTCATCGCGGATGCTCTTTCCCGCATGTACCACGAACCCAGTGATCCACCGACTGAGGCTGTTGCTCAGTGTGGGGCTGTTCTTCTGGATTTTCCTCTGGCTTTTGACGACCTACTGTCCCATCAGCAGAAAGATCCTGAGCTGTCAGTCATCTTAGGTGAGCTTCAAGAGGGAGGTGCCCACCCTCCCTATTTTCTGTCCAAAGGGGTACTCTGTTGCCGTCCTCGACAGAGGGGTGAACCCCGTGTAGTGCTGCCTAGTCATCTAGTACCGATGGTCTTTCAATATTATCACTCTTCCCTTGTGGACGGTCATCTTGGCATTCATAAGACCATCGCTAAGATTCGTAGGTACTTCATCTGGAAGGGCATGGACCGGGATGTTGCGGGCAGAGTGCGGGCTTGTCACCTGTGCTCTCTCAGCAAGCCTAGTCAGAATGCAAGGTTAGGGTTGTTATCTTCTGAGGTGGCCGAGCGTCCTTTTGAGAAGGTGTTCATCGACTACGTGGGTCCTTTTCCCCGTAGCAAGTCAGGTAGCTCCTACCTACTTGTTTGTGTGGATGCTTTCTCGAAGTTCGTTTGGCTTTTCCCACTTCGGAGTGCCACGGCTAAGCTCACCATCCGTGCTCTCCAGTCCCAACTCTTCCAGCACTTTGGTGTGCCTTCCACTCTTGTGTCCGACAACGGTAGCCAGTTTACCTCACACGAGTTTCGTAGGTTCTGTTTTGGCAATGGTATCAGGCATGTGACTACCTCTCCGTATTACCCACAGCCTTCTCATGCAGAGCGGTTCAACCGCAATCTTCGGTCTGCCCTTATTACTTTCCATGCTGAGAAGCAGAACACCTGGGATGAGAGTCTCTCTTGGCTCCAGCTTGCTTTCAATTCTTCCAAGCATGAGAGTCACAATGCCTCTCCCTTCGAAATTCTACATGGCTACCCTCCTAACAACCCTTTGTCCAACTTGTGGAGGTTAGAGGATCTTCTACCTACGCCAGGTGCCACTGACGTAGTGTCCACGTGGCGGGCTGCTCGGCGCAACCTGCTACGTGCTAGAGAGAGAGTAAGGAGGAGGTATGATAACGGTCGCACTCCTAACCCTTTTCAGGTTGGAGATCTGGTTCTTTGTCAGGCTCACCCGGTCAGTTCGGCCGCGGAACGAAGAGCTGCAAAGTTGTGCTATCGGTGGTCTGGTCCCCACCGCATCGACAGGTTTTTGTCACCGGTGACTGCTCTGCTGGTTGATCCCTAGTCAGGCAGGGTGTTCAGAAAAGCCCATGTGTCCCAGCTTAAGGCTTTCCGGGGAACGGTTGATCCAGGAGTTGGTGTTCCTGGGGGTTTCTTGGGGCAAAGAGATTGATCACCTCTGCGCCCTAGGTAGCTGTTCTGAGAGAGTCTCTCTCTCTTTTTTCTTGTCGGGCCCGACAGTCAGGGTAGTTCGCTCCCTCTTCGAGGGGTTTCCCCTCTTAGATTCTCTTGGGCGTCCTTGGAACACCACTCTTCGGAGGTCTTCTTCGTCTTCTGTTTGGTTCCCTGAGGTACCGAGTTTTCTCCCCTGCCTGGGTGTGTTGAGTTTTGCAGAGGGAGGTTGTACCGGGTCTTTAGACCGGTACATTTCTTTTTTTCATCGTAGTCTGCCGGGCTGCCTGAGATTCACTTTTGCCCGGCGATTCGCGTAATTTGGTGGCCGTTGGCCCGGATCCGTTCGTTCCGTGTTCCGGCCTTCGTCTGTCAGGTTGGCCATCAGTCTAGATTGTTCTAGTAGAGTTCTACTCGGCCGAACCTCCTTACCATGCCAGGCTAGAGCTCCTAAAACGTAAGTGTTCATTCTGTAAGTTTTAATATCTAATCACCCTTTTGGTGAAAATACTTTTGTTTCATTGAAAATATTAATCGGGCTTAGTGGTGTTTTCAGGGTTTTGTTAAATTTGTATTTTCTTTGTCTAGTTTTGTTAACCTAGGTTTGAGCCATGTGCTCCATGTTAATTACCGTTAATGCTTTTTATATCTGCCTTTATTGTCAATAGTAGTTCTGTATAATGTTTATTGAGCCTTTTTACAGTTGTAGTTACCGATTTACCATAGTTTTGTTCTTTGCCAATTACCTAGCCTAGCTGTACCGTTTGATTTCATGGCATAATTATGTCATAATTATGGCCGTATGGCTCATGTATCCATAGCCTAGTTTTCAGTTTGTCATTTTTAGTTCCATATACGTAATTACGTCTTTTATAATTTGTTAAATTTGTAAATTGGTTTTAAATCTGAGTTTGCCAACATAATTATTCATAACCTAAAGTTAATCTTTCACTGTCTTGTTTGCTCTTCATGTCCAGTTTTGTTAAATCATGCACCCTTATATTTAGTGGTTATGTGTAATATTTTGTTGTGATGGCTGGACTGTGCTTAATGGCTGTGTTTGACCTTGCAGTCCAGGGTCCTTGAGTAGGACGTTTCACCCTCGGCCTGCCGTCCGGGGATTGCCGACCATTCTGCATTGCTAGCCTGGCCTGAGGACCATGTTGGAGCCTGGAGTTGCCCGCTACCCGCCCTACATCTTTGGTGGTAGAAGTCTTCTGTCCTCAGGTCAGTGCGTTCTATGTCATTTTTCCCGGCGGCTGAGCTGGGGGTTTTGATGTGGATTTTTAATTTATCAAAAGAAAAACAAAAAAGAAAAGGGCAGGGAAATATGAGAAAAAAAAGAAGAGAATAAAAAATTTGTGGAACTTTATGTGGCCTAGGCCTAAAAACTAGAAAAGTGATGCAACACAGCCATGGGGACATTGCTAGAGATATATATATTTCAAATTTGAGAAAAAGAAAAAAAAGAGGAAAAAAGCTTATGTTGATATTTATTGTTAGTTATTTAGTTAGTTTTATTTGTTGTTATATTTTTTAGATTTTATATTTGTTAGGTCCCTATGGTTAAGTTATGTTATTATTTATTGTTATGTTTAGGCCTAGTTATTGTTATTTATTTTTTTGTTAAGTGTATTAGGGGTGTTTTGAAGGGAAGTTTTACTCGAACGGTACCATTTTATATTTTTGTTTAACTTGTTTAATTTTTTAAATTCTTCACCAAAAGGGGATTATTCTAATTCGGAGCTGCCCAGGGATTCCGGCTTACTCCCTGGCCCGGTGGAATTATGGGATTTGGGCTAAATTGCCGGTTTAATTGTTGTTTTCCTGACGTTTTCTAAATTTTCACTTTTCTTTTGGGCATTAAATTTTTCTTACGTTTTGGGGTGTCTCAGGCTAGGCTGCAGATAGGCCATGTAGTTGTTTATTGGCAATTTTGGTATTTGTAGAGTTTGTGGTATTTATAGCGTTTGTTATTAATGTGTAGTATCTTGTTAATTTTAGTGTTAATTGTTATTTATTTAATTGCGTCTAATTTTTGTGGCCTTCTGCCTATTTATATTGTGGCCTTCTGCCGTTTTTTGATTAATTAATTTATTGCTTTCTTGATAATAAAAAGTAGTTTTGCTCAGCTGCCGAGTTTTATTTTTGACCCTCCAACTGCCACCCGTGATCCCATCGCTCGACTTGTTTTGAGCCATCCCCCGGTTGGCACGCTTACCAGCTCTGGTGGGGGGATGGGTCTCAAATTTAGGTGTTAACCGACTTAAAACTCACCTTGTATATAAAACATACTTAAAACATTACTTCTGTTCTAATCAAACATATTAAAGTATTTATATATTTTTAATTGGCAGTAATTTGTACCTATTAACTAGAATAACCAATACTCGTAACTTGTAAAAAAAGGTTTACAATCACCCTAATTCCATTGAGTTGTAGGTATATCTACCAAAACTACCGGATAAGGGATGAAAGTTGGCCAGATTCCATATTGGTGGACTAAGTACACAGCGATGTTCCCATCTATCTCTATAAATAGGACAGTTCTTAAAAAAATATCAATTTTTTAAAGATATTCTACATAAGAAAGGACCTAAATATACAATAACAGAGATAAAGGTCCTGTATTGTTAAGAAACTATTATCATAAACGATTTTATTATTTGTGGTTTCTTTGATAAAATATGCGTATAACGAAAAATGAATTGTGTCATTTTAATTTCTAGTTAAGACAAACAAGCTAATTTTTGTTTACTTGAATGTTTAGAGTATTTAATTCCGTAAATTTATCTTTCTTAGGTAAAAAGTGCTTTAAAAACTAAGTAAATATTTACTATTTAACATTGAAAATTTAAATTTATTTGAACCACACATAATAAGACAATTTACAATTATATTTATTTATTTATTTACTATAAAATATATTTTATTTTCTGAGTTCTAAAACAAGAAATTATTATTTAATCGCATTATCATACTTATTATTACGTTATTAAGATTCAGTTATGTTGTTATTACAACATAAAATAAAAGCCATAGTCGTAATTCCTGTTAATTAAATTAACAGTTAACCCTTCGTTACAGTTTACATTAAAAGTTGTTATTACTGGTCGATATTGCAGTTACACTACGGATTTTGGAAACTTTTACTATCTTAAATGAACAAAATATTCTAACATGTTAATGATCTTGGAAAATCATAATATTCAGTATTTATGCTAAAGAAAATTCATATTATGTAATGTTTGGTACACAAGTTAAACCAAATCTAAGTATTTGAAAAATAAAAACTTATATTTTAAGAATGTTTTATGCAGTAATTTTTAAATACTGATTATCTGAATGTTAATTTATTAGGCACTTTAAGCACAATTAATCTGGTGCAATTTTCAATTGTTAAAATCAATAAACTTAAAGAAACTCGTGACGCAATGAAAGTTTTAATAAATAAAGTTTCACATGTATGTTGTTTTAAACTTGGCTGATCCATATTTTTAAATTCACTCACTATATTGGGCATCTTGTGATTCGAACTGGGCCTACTCTAAGGCTACTTAAGAGGAGGTTGGTCCACTTCCTATACCGTAATAATGCCTACGTTTAGAGGGGTCTATGACGTCACGGTTCCAACCGGCGGCCGCTCGGTAACACTAGGGCATACGGAGAAAACGATCGTTTACTTGATTACAAATCAATATCTATTAATTTGAAAATGTCTATGAGTGAATTATCTATTATTTTAGTATGAGTCTATGTGAAAGTGATGATTGTGTTTAAATTAAATAAACATTTTATTGGTATAACATTTTGTTTTAGACAAACATAAACTACCAATATAAAGTCGGCAATATAAACCATACTCATTATCAATCAACTCTTCTGATAAAAATATTACGTTAAGTTTAAGCAAATTGAACTGGGCACCTTTTATTTTATTTCCTATATCCAGAATAAATTCATGGTAAGAATATAATACATATATATTGTTTGTAGTATATTGCTACACAATCAGTAATCAAAAACACATTAACATACATAAATTAGATCTATTCATATACAACTTAAAAAATATATATTCAAAATATATAAATACAACTACTATCTGTGTGTAAGGAAGATAACCCTGTCAATCATAAAAGTACATAACAAAAGCAGATTTTTAGAATATTAGTATATCATTGATGAAACAAATAGACGATATTTAAAAAAAAAAATCAAAGAGCTCATTGATAAAAAAATAAACTCTACAATCATAACTGTTTTTGATAAGTGATATAAAATACGTCTACCTTTTTACGTGAATAAAATAGCATAGCTAGTATTTTTTAATAGGGGGGTGGGGTTTGCTGAGATTTTGGGGCCCTCCCTTCTGGGGGGTATGGAATACTCCCCGGGGTAGGGGAGTCCGGAGGATCTCCCCTGGAAAATTTAAAGATTGTTTTTATGTTAGAAAATTGATTTGAGGCTCAAAAACAGTAATTTTTAACGAGTACTTATTACTCTTTTTTAAGAAAAACAAAATAAAATACAGTTTAAATTGGGTAAAATAAAAGATAACACTTAATAAATCATTGCTTTTACGAATCGTTTGCTTACATAAACTTAGAACTACTTTCGTATATTGTTAGAATATTAACTATACAAAATAGTTTTAAATAAATGTTAATGCAAAATATAAAAAATAATACTTTATAGTGTCAATATATAAAAGAATATTGCTTTCAAATCAATAGTACAAAGTCTGTTATACTATTAGTGTTTATTATCATTGTAACTGTTAAATTTTTACAAGTTACAACCACCTGTTCCATAAAAGCTACAAAACAAAGTCTATTCAATGGGGTTTTAAAGAAAACTCATTCAGCACATCCTTTGTTGTGATAGAAATCTCATGATAGACACTGAGCATAGCCAAGCCATTTAAACGTGTCTCATTTGTTGTGTTTCTGAGGTAGGATTATAGTCTTCTCAACCTCAAAAAATATCTTTCACTAGTAGCAGTTACTGGCAGCGTGGCTAATATTTTCAGTAATGTGTGAACTGCTGCTAGAGTAGTTTTGTCACACATACTAAGCGCTTCCACAGTACTCTTTTGATATTTTTTCTATTGATTTACGTAACTGTACCATACCGAAATGTCACCTAGTGCATCTGCCTCACTGGAAGTAACATCCGTGGCATACTTGTAAACAAGTTGTTTCACTTCCTTCTCGTCCTATTCAGATAATGTAAACTTATCTTTTGGTAGCAAGAAGCTTCGAAAAGATTTTAAAAAGCCTTTGTGGTCGTTTAAAATTAAACGAGTTTACAGTTGTATGAGTCAATCCAAGAATGGTATGAATACGACATAACCACTATTCTGAATTAATCTTCTGGGTTTCTTGTTTCAACATTGCACCTTTGAGTTTGTATACCTGCTATTACAAAAAAATCGTGGAATACGTACTTCATTCTCAAGACTGACTTCCTTTGCTTGTACAAATTAACATGAGAGTGAGAGAGAAAGGAAACGGTGGACAGAGGTATTGGGTTGGGAGAGGGGTTCATGGCAAAAATTCTCAACCAGCACTGCATGTCGGCGCTTTTTATAGACATGTGTTCATTAGTTTTTGCCATTGGAGTAGGTTGGTGTTAATAAAAAAACAAGTTCCCAAGCTTCGCCTACCGTAATGTCCTCAGAAAATAAATAACAGTTGTAGTGTAAACAATAGGAAAAAGTCCTAACGAGAATATAATTAAGGTCAGAGAATTAGGAAGAAAAAATATTAATACATAAAACAACATAACAGATTTTTTAGCAAAACAAATATCTAATTAGGTAAGGTCGTGGTTGAGTAGTGGATATAAATGGTAGAGGCCAGGATATTAATTATCTATAACTGGATGTGATAAGCAACTCCGATCACTTCCACTCACACCATAAAACCCCTCATTTAACCACGCCTCCGTAAAATAATAAAAACAAACTTAACTTTAATTGCGTCTAAATAAACCAATAATTCATCAACAATTTTAGTGTAGCTTCTTATATTAAGTTGAAGTAATTTTAGAATCCCCAAATGAGGTTAAATATCTTGAAAGAACAACCTGGGCAGATCCAAGCAGTTCTCATAAACCTTGCACTCCACTGTTAGATATCTGTTTTTATCAAAACAATTTGAGTTCAACATGACAACCGAACTATAATATGTGGTTTATCATGATTAAAATAATAGCCAAACAATAGTAATGCGTGTTCGTATAGCCACTGGAGTGACACATTTTGAACGAGGCACACTCGAGGGTCTAGCGCTGACGTCACACAATCTGTGTGTGGGCGTATGAATATTTAACTCCTCTTTACCAGCCTTGGACCTAACCTAGTAAATAGTACACCTAACTCCAATGCAGAGGGTGAAGTGATCTAAGTCCAGAAGTTCCAACTAAGTTTATCTGGATTGGTTTGAGTCGTTTTTCCATAACAATGTTTAAATACTAAGTTAAAATATGCCACTAACTAAACTAGGTACGATAACAATCAATTCAAACATTATGTGAGGAGTGACTTAAAAATATGGATTGGTGAATTATACATCCTAGCCACTCACTAAGTATTTAGTATTGAGGGCATTTTGAGAGATTTTTGAAGCTTATTGCCTTTTCGGAGGACCAACTAACATCCACGTTAGTAGAGGAAACACTACAAAAGATGTCACCAGGAACGATCACAGGGAGATGCATTTTATAAGTAGAAAGTAATGAAAAAGAACCAACTGTACCTTTTAGAGGAGATAGTACATATCTTGGAGCGAAGAACTGAGATAACCGTGGATGAGAGTTGAGATAACCGTAAAGATGGATCCACCAGGCCTGGGATGTCGAAGTTGTCCAGTGGTCAGTTTGTAGCACAACACAGCACTGAATAGAGTTTACCTTGAATTAAATGCGGAGTAGATTGAGAGTAGAGAGATTGAGAGACGAGAAAAACACGATCACTGACTAATGAAACCAAAAGAGAGGTCACTATAAGAGAGGTCACGGCAATCGCGACGCCGAGCGACCCGTTCTGCATAGCATCATGAGTTCAACGGGGGATTTAATTTTAGGTATACGAGTGAAGCGTGTTGACGGGGTTCACACCACCGGTTACAAGGGTTAGACAATGTCACCTGATATTTGACTTTTGGCAAGTGCATGGGCATAGAGGCCAGTAATATTATTTAAATTTCAATACAGTAACAGGTGAATATATTATGAGTATGTAATTAACAATTTATGCTTAAGAGATTATAAATACAAATAAGAGGAACAAACTAATAAATTACTTAATTATGAATTACAATTAACTATATGTACTATATCTAATAATAAGTACGGAACATACCGGCCGCCTTGAAGTAATAAATAAATAAATTAAAAAGAAATAAATACTTCAACGAAAATGAATCACATAATTAATGTCCTTTGAGTTGGGCGGCAGGCTGATTAAATGTAGGTCTTCTAATTAATAGGTAATGGGAAGACCTTGGCTGCAGGGCGTGTTAAGGTTCCCTGAGCTGTCTTCAGTTGGACGACACGAACCATGCCAGGATGGACCGCAGTGATGCGAGCTAGCGGCCATGTGAGAGGTGGAGTGGAGTTGTGGACCAACACCAGATCATCGACCTTGAGGTTGTCTTGTGGAGCAGTCCACTTTGAGCGTTGTTGAAGAGTGTGCAGGTACTCTTGTTGCCATCTATGCCAAATTCGTTGATGGAAGGCTTGGATGAGCTGCCTGTGATGGAGACGATTAGAGGGCACTTCTCCCAGATTAGGTTCTGGAAGCGCTGCAAGTGGAGCACCGATGAGGAAGTGTCCAGGAGTTAGAGCTGAGAGTTCTGCGGGGTCCGTAGACGTGAGTACAGTGAGAGGTGTATTTTTAATTTCTTGAGAGAGATCTAAATTAACAGGAGTGAATCGGGGATTAGGCCACTGTAAATTTGAAAGATTTAACCATTCGGGGCCATGCCACCAGAGAGGATGATTTACAAGTTGTGAGGCCAGAATGCCTCGAGAAGCGCAATCAGCAGGGTTTTCTATGCCCTTAATGTGACGCCATTTTTCAGAGGGGATTAATTCTTGGATTTGTGCTACCCGATTTGCTACATACGTCTTTAGACGGTATGGGGGGGGGGGGGTTTGTATCCATGTTAGCACTACTGATGAGTCACACCATAGATATGTGTAGCCAATAGTCAGATGTCTAAATTGATCTATACAATAAGTCATTATTTGGGCTAAGAGGTGTGCGGCACAGAGTTCAAGCCGCGGCAATGTAACCTTCTTCAATGGGGCAACCCTAGTCTTAGAAATAATTTGCCTAGTTGTGATGCTACCATTGTTGTGTTCACATCTAAAATAAACAACTGTGGCATAGCCAGCTTCAGATGCGTCTGAAAACCCGTGCAATTCAATGTGGGTTGACATGTTGAGTTGGAAGGTTCGAGGAATGCGAATGCTAGAGAGATTTTTATGAATGTCTGAAATAAGGTTTTGCCACTTGAGCTTGAGTTCAAAGGGGAGAGGTTCATCCCAATCAAAACCTCTGCTCCAAAGTAGCTGCATGAAACATTTTGCTAGCATGATTAGGGGAGCTAAAATGCCACAGGGGTCGACTTAGTATAGTTCGTTTAGTCACAACATCTTGGGAGTATTTGAAATTATAGCAGAATGCATCTTCATCAGGTGTCCAATGAAGTCCTAAAATAGATAGTTGGGGTTGTTGAGAATCTATCAGAAATCCAGGAGGTTCCAAATGATCCGTCGGAAGATTCTGTAGGAGCTGACTTGAATTTGACGCCCACTTGCGGAGTTCAAAGCCACCTCGAGCAAGTAGTTGGATGAGTTCATCTTGAAGTTGAAGAGCAGATTAGATGGTTTCAGCACCAGTAACGATGTCATCAACGTAAGTGTGGTGTCGGAGAGCGTGAGATGCTTGAGGAAACGAAGCTCCTTCGTCTTCAGCCAACTGAGAGAGAGTTTTGATGGCTAGATAGGGAGAACTGTTCATCCCGTACGTGACCGTAGTGAGTTTATAGACTGAAAGATCTTGAGAGGGATTGTTACGCCTTAAAATTAGCTGAAATCGCTGATCATCAGGATGGATTTGAATTTGTCGATACATCTGTTTGATGTCACATGAGAACACAATAGGGTGAGACCTAAAGTTAAGAATGATGTCACAAATGTCTGTTTGCAGTTTGCGACCGGTTAAGAGAATATCATTTAGAGATACACCGTTGCTAGTTTTACTGCTAGCATCAAATACCGTACGTAGTTTGGTGGTGCTGCTACTTTCTTTTAGCACACCATGATGGAGCAGAAAATAGTGCGTAGAGTTAAGATTTAAATCCTCAGCTTTGACCAGATGGCCTTGAGATTCATAATCAGACATAAAGTCTTTGTACAAGGTGTGAAATTCAGGGTGAGATTTGAACTTTTGTTCAAGTGATAAGAATCGTCGTTCAGCAATTGATTCAGACGTTCCGAGTTGAACACTTTCATTTTTGAAGGGGAGTCTGACAACATAACGTCCATTAGGAGTGCGAGAGTGAGTGTTTTTGAAGTGTGTATCACATAGATCTTCTTCTGCGGTCTTACGGTTGTGGTGAGGGGGCTCTTCCTGTTGCCAAAAACGTTGAAGAGCAGAGTGTAGGGTACTGTCATCAGTAGACAAAAGAGATACAGCAAAGTTCAATACAGCTTGAGAAGGCTGATCACAAGGTGCTTGTCCCATTAAGACAAAGCCAAAATGAGTGCCTATGACATGAGGCATATGAGGGCCCAAAGAGTAATTCTCTTGGGTTAAGAGCTTAGGCAACAAGGAACCGCCTAATAAGACATCGATTCCACCTGGGAGATGGAAGGTCGGATCAGCGAGTATATACGGTTGAACACGTTGCATTACTTCTGGAGAGAGTGTAGTGCGAGGCAGATCAACAGATATTTTGTCCAAAATATGGAATGTGTGTTTAGAAGCCATGAGTTGACCTGAGAGAGTTTCTACGTTGAGCGGTAACATTCCTTTAGTGGAAGTAGAGAGCTGAGACAAACCAGCTATTTTTAAATTTGATGCGAATCGGCGAGTGCCTAAGAGATTAGCTGCACGTTCAGTAATGAAGTCGCACATACTGCCAGAGTCCAACAGTGCACGTAGAACATGGGAGTGTCCATTGGGAGTGGTTAATTTAACCTATGTAGTTCCAAGAAGAACAGTAGTGTGAAAGTATTCATAGTGTTATGGCTTAAGTCCCTTTAAGCATGTGAGAGTATCCGTTTCCGGGAGAGTTGAAGAATGTGCGGACATCATTTGTGGTTCACTAGATTTGGCTTTAGGAATCTGACCTTCAGTAGGTCGTTTGTGGTCGTGCTCTACAGTATAAGAAGTCTTGTCATTACGAGACCTGTTATAGTCATTCTGCGAAGAATTTTGAGAAAAATGCAATAGGCTATGATGACGTTTGTGGCAAGTATTACATGTCATCTGTGATTTACACTGTTTTATATCATGAGAGCCTAGGCAAGACACACAACGATGTTCCTTCTTAGCGAGCTGATAACGCTCTTGAGGTGAGAGATTTCTAAAAGTAGTGCATGAGTATATGCGGTGGTCATGTTCACTACAAGCGAAACATGTGGGATTATTTTTGTGTACAGAGATCAAGGCTACTTGTTTGGAACGTTCAGAGAACGAAACAGTTTTTGAATGTTTGTTCTGAGGTGAACGGCTAACATTAGTTTTATGAGTTATGTGTAATCCGGCGTCTTCGGCTTGATTACATTCTGTGTTGAGAAACTGGATTATTTCTGACACTTCTGGTAATGAGTGAGTTACAACATTTTCTTGAGAGGAGCGGAAAATTTCAAGTTTCTTGCGTAGGTCAGAATCCATTTTACGCAAAATTAGAGCTGATAATAGAGGGTTACTTTGAGTTGAGATGTCACAGTTTAGTGCTTTTAGTGCTTCGCTGTGTTCATAAAATACATTTACAAAAGTGCGTAAGCCACGGATTGATGCTGAATTTATTTCTGGTAAATCAATTATTTGGTTAAGATGGAGAGTTGTAAGTCTTCTTGGGTTGTGATATCTATTTCTTAGGAGTTGATAAGCAACTAGATAATTAGCAGTTGTGATACTCAAAGACTTAATTAGGCTCAAAGGTTCTCCGGACAATACAGACAACAAGTACTGAAATTTGGCTACGTTTGTTACACTTGCATTTCTATGTACACTAGAATCAAAAAGATTTGTAAAACTGACCCATTGTAAAGAGTTGCCGCCAAAGTGTTTAAGTTCCAATTTCAGCAATCGAACGTGTGACACAATGGAAGAGGATGTAGACCCTGGTTCACTGTGAGCGGAAGGAGTTAAGGGAACTTCCGGTGGAGTAAGTGATTCAATTATGCTTTGAATTTTAATAAAAGTGTCATTAATTTCGTCTTGATCGTCGGATAGTTGAGTGACAGGAGCATCTTCAGGTGATAAGCTTTCCAGAACTCTAATTAAATTCCCTTCAAAATCAGACCGTTTTTTTCTTTATCTCATTAGCATAGCTAGCTAAAGATCGTGAATTAACTTGAGAGAGTGGAGGTGGAAGGGCTTCTATGGCCTCAACTGAGGAGAGAATTTTAGCATACCTTGCTTTGATCAACTGAGTTGATCTTTCATATGTGGTGAACTTAATTGTACCTGGAGCCATTATAACTTAAAATAGTACTTAATTAGCATATAAATAATCACTTAGAGATTGAGATACTTGAACAAAAATTAAGTGAGGTGAGATTGTCAATTGACAGTTAGCTATTTTGAGAGACAATATTATTAAAAACAATGTTATGAGCTATTCAATAGAAGTATCAAAGAAACAATATAATTATTTAAATAAATGAGTTAATATCCTTGTTAGTGAAACATTCAAATATCTCGTTGAGCAAGTAAGTTCAGCAACAATGTAGTTTAGAGACAACATAGTTTAGAGATAACAAATGAATGTACAAACATAAAAGTTACAAAATGAATGAATAATAATCAGTTAATTACAAGAAATATCAATCCAGTATTCAATAGTGATAAGTGTCAATGACACAAGTGCAGCAATAGCCTAATTCATAAAATCAAATGAGACCTCTAATTCAATAACATACAAATCAGTTAATTATCATTCAAAGAGATGTTAACAATTAATTAGTAACTATGAAATACAAATAATTAACTGAAAATTTGTTGTCAAATAGTTAGTTGACTTTACTATGAATCAATAATCATACATGTACAAGATAAAAACAATATTGAAATATTTTCAATTATGAGATCAATAAATAAAATCTTAAACTACATAGAACAATGTTCAATTATATTTACAATGTACTATAAGATTAAACAATGTACAATTGCATGAGTAAACAATGAATTAAAGTGTTGAGTATTTTTGTTTACTGTTTGATGACAGTTATGTTTGACAGTTTCGTCTGCTACTTTATTTCAATTGACAGCTGATTGAGTACAAATGTGACTGCAATATGGGGTGGTGTAAAACCGGTTATGACGTAGCAAGTGTGCAATGGTGGTACGATAACCTTATTTCCGGAATGCACTTCTAAGCACGTGCTTTCAAACAAAACATAACCACATTTTATCCACAAAAATCTGTTTTCACACAAACTGAATTATCTTCAGAGTCACAATATATTCACTTTGAACAAAGTTAAATGAGATAAACAATAAATAACAGTTATAACGCACATGAATGATACAAAATGAACGCACGTGGTATTCCTTTGTTTCACTAAAGTTACTGTTTAACCATAGAACTAATAAAATATCCGGCCCAGTGTTGACCAATTTTTAGTATTGAGGGCGTTTTGAGAGATTTTTGAAGCTTATTGCCTTTTCGGAGGACCAACTAATATCCACGTTAGTAGAGGAAACACTACAAAAGATGTCACCAAGAACGATCACAGGGAGATGCGTTTTATAAGTAGAAAGTAATGAAAAAGAACCAACTGTACCTTTTAGAGGAGATAGTACATATCTTGGAGCGAAGAACTGAGATAACCGTGGATGAGAGTTGAGATAACCGTAGAGATGGATCCACCAGGCCTGGGATGTCGAAGTTGTCCAGTGGTCAGTTTGTAGCACAACACAGCACTGAATAGAGTTTACCTTGAATTAAATGCGGAGTAGATTGAGAGTAGAGAGATTGAGAGACGAGAAAAACACGATCACTGACTAATGAAACCAAAAGAGAGGTCACTATAAGAGAGGTCACGGCAATCGCGACGCCGAGCGACCCGTTCTGCATAGCATCATGAGTTCAACTGGGGATTTAATTTTAGGTATACGAGTGAAGCGTGTTGACGGGGTTCACACCACCGGTTACAAGGGTTAGACAATGTCACCTGATATTTGACTTTTGGCAAGTGCATGGGCATAGAGGCCAGTAATATTATTTAAATTTCAATACAGTAACAGGTGAATATATTATGAGTATGTGATTAACAATTTATGCTTAAGAGATTATAAATACAAATAAGAGGAACAAACTAATAAATTACTTAATTATAAATTACAATTAACTATATGTACAGTATCTAATAATAAGTACGGAATACTAAGCTTAAATACACAATGTTAATATGGTCCTAAAAACATAAATTGAAATTGGTCAGCAAAATTAAATTGAACAGTATAAAGGTATTAAAAAATAATAATAAATAAAAACGAGAGATGAATATAACCATATAATTTCTTATACATTGATTTTATACTGACACAAATGTATTTGTCATCCAATTTTTAATTTTGTGTCTCTAATTATCAGCTAGCTGTTCAGGGGTCCAGGGGTACAACATATGAAGACATGTATTAACATACCACATAATAATCATATACCTGCTTATTTTGTTTTACTTATCATTGTTATATGTGTTGTTATTTCAATACAGTAACAGGTGAATATATTATGAGTATGTGATTAACAATTTATGCTTAAGAGATTATAAATACAAATAAGAGGAACAAACTAATAAATTACTTAATTATAAATTACAATTAACTATATGTACAGTATCTAATAATAAGTACGGACTTATTATATGTTATTATATGTTACGGACTACAACTTGTTATATGTGTCAAATCAACAGGAAGAAAGTTGGGGAAGAAAGAGTTTAAAAACTTGCAAGTTCCGAGTTTGAGAAACTCATCTAGTAAGTTGAGTGACAGAGACTTAGTAAGACACTCACACGACGTGATAGCTCCTAACACGTTCAAGGCACACTTAACTTCCTCTGAGAAACAAGATGTGTTGCTTCCTTGTTGTTTTCTCGGTAGTTAAGTGATAGTACATTTACAATTTATAGTTTATAACCAATATTGAATTAATTTTTCCATAGTTCGGAAACCGTATTTACTAATAACAGCACTTTAGATTATTTACACAGCTACTGGTTCTTGGTGTTACAAAAAGATTTTAAAAATCAGATTTTTGACTCTGTCGATTAAAGTACCTTATTGCAGTCTTTAGCTGCTGCGTGGCGTCTAAATAATATATAGATTAACATTCAAAATAAATATTAATACTAAAAATAATAAAAAAATATATTTAATATAAATGTAATAAAATTTATCAGTAAATCACTAGATATATATATATACTATAATGACTGAATAAATGCTCTCAGCACTACACTACCACTGAAAAGAATTATGGTAAATTAAAAAGTGGTATTCTATTATATATGGAACCAATAAAAAATAAATATATAGCTTTAATGGCTTCTACAGCGTCTTGAAACGTAACTAATTTTAGTTAAGATATTACAGAACATTAATCTAAACTTAAACTGTCGGCGAAGAAATTATTTTTATACGAGTTTGAAGTTTGTTTACTAAGAGGCCTTTTAATAATCCAATCACACCATTGTCTTTCCTCAGTTCATTGTATGTTATGACACATGGATTTATAAATTTTACTACAAGAGTTAATAATTGTTTTCCTAGTTTAAACAAAAAGTACTAGAATATTAACTGGTTTTCCCTAAGCATCAACTTTACACTTTTTGTACTAAAGAACTCGTGAATGTATCTCATTTATATTTCAATGTGTGATTTACAAAAATGTTTCCCGTAAATTTGTGAATTTTAACTTTTCAAGAAAAAAAAATGTCATCAATTTCTTGAAACAAAGTTTTCTTAGCTACTAGAGGTCGGAAAATTAATTACTTAGTCACGTTGTAATCCTTTAAAAATATATAGTTACGATACATTACTTTACGTGTAAGTGAATGCAGTAATTGTGTATTGGTTTAAATCAATTTATATTCACCAATTTAAAATCATTTTATATTAATTCAAAACAATATAAAATTACTTCGTTTACTTACGCATATAAAAGTAATTGGATCTATTCTGTTAATTCACTACCACCTGATAAATATTCTATTGCTCTAAAAACTATTCCCCAATCATTTTTATGTCCACTGTGGTATTCCTTATCCGCTAGGAATCCGATATCACTGGCCTTATCTTATCGCTTTCCAAAAACTTACACACGGAAAGCTAATTCGGTGGTAAGTCAATCATTGGATTTACCAGTTTGTGACAAACTTTAGTAGCTATTTAATCTAACCTAACCGTAATTGTGATAAAAAAAGTAGTGGTATTGAAGTAACAGGTAACATTCAAATAAAACAAAACATTGAATTGAGTTTTTTCAAATTAGAATACAGGCTGCCACTAGTAATCATTAGGAAACGAAAAATAATAAAGGAAATAGAAATTAGAAAACATGGAGATAATTTTAATTACAACAGTGTTTTTGAATTAAGCACAACTTGGACGCCAGTTTTAAGTAAGTTGAAACTGCAGTGTATTCAGGAAAGTTATGGAAATCCCGAGGGAGAGAGAGAGAGAGAGAGAGAGAGAGAGAGAGAGAGAGAGAGAGAGAGAGAGAGAGAGAGAGAGAGAGAGAGAGAGAGAGAGAGAGAGAGAGAGAGAGAGAGAGAGAGAGAGAGAGAGAGAGAGAGAGAGAGAGAGAGAGAGAGAGAGAGAGAGAGAGAGAGAGAGAGAGAGAGAGAGAGAGAGAGAGAGAGAGAGAGAGAGAGAGAGAGAGAGAGAGAGAGAGAGAGAGAGAGAGAGAGAGAGAGAGAGAGAGAGAGAGAGAGAGAGAGAGATAACAAAGAGGTGTTGTGACCTAAAAACTTCCGGTATGTAAAAAAGTCTCCTATAGACCTGAGATCATGAACAACGCGGGAATATAACCTCCGACCACGGCACTCTCGGAGAGTCAGTGGTGTTAGCAGTTACTGCAGTCCGTCACCCTGATGACGGGTCTCTGTATCGAGGCTGAAACGTTGCATGATCCTGTGTTTAGAGCACGGAAATTATTGACACGCTCATCTCCCGAAGATTAAAACTTTTCAATCTACACAATAATATTGACCGTGGAAATCTATGCTGGAATACAGCCAGAAACCTATGGTTAGTGACTTTGTAGAAAGAAAAGTGTTGGGTATGACTATAGATAAACGTTTTTTTACAAAATGCTATAATGATTTTAACAATGAAATAGTTATCAAAACAAAAAGAGTTAAAATTATCCACAATAAATATTCATGCAGAAAAATGTATGTTGTTA
>JAQJVL010007315.1:0-24549 GCA_035578905.1 Stictocephala bisonia | reverse complement strand
AGTATAGATCTATCACCTACAATATCCACAACACTTTGTCCCCAAGTAGTTAGGTTACATATATTAATATATCTAGCTAAGTCCATAAGATGGTTCCAATACACTACTATATTCCCCCACCCACCCTCCCCAACACGTACGATGGTATTAACCCACCCACCCTCTCAAACACGTACGATGGTGCTGACCTAACTACCCTCCCAAACACGTACGATGATGCTGACCTACCCACTCTCCCAAACACGTACAATGTGCTGACCCACCCACTCTCCCAAACACGTACGATGTTGCTGACCCACCCACCCTCTCAAACACGTACGATGTTGCTGACCCACCCACCCTCTCAAAGACGTACGATTGTGCTGACCTACCCACCCTCTCAAAGACGTACGATGGTGCTGACCTACCCACCCTCCCAAACACGTACGATGGAAATCCACATTGACGAGCCTTAACATTCTTTTAATTAAGTAACAATTCTACACTACTATTAGATAGTTGAGCATTTGAAATACCTATTTGTACTTTCACCAGCATTTGATCTATTTTACATTAATTATATTTTCAGTATTTTATCAATTGTTAAACCTAAATAACTTATTTTTTGTAAAACAATAGAATCTCATAATTAATTTATCACTTGGTTCTGTTGCTGGGGTACCATAAACAAGAAGGTATCAGTATAAAAACCCTATTGCTTAACTGGGCTATCGATCTGTAAGGCATAAGGTACTGGTCTAGGTCTATAGCAATTTAAATAGAAATAGTTCACTTCAGGTTTAGGCTATTTTTATTCTAGTAAATCTCAGCAGAATTAGAATCACAGCAAAATTTATTTTGGGGTATAGTATCAGAAAAACGTAAAATTTTTCGATTTAGTCTTTTAAACTAGGTAGTTATAATAATATTAATTTTAAATAATTTGATAACCTAAAATAGTTTGTTTTAGAACAATGCATAACATATTAAAATCAAGAGTCATGTGTTTTATAACTTAAAGAACTGATACTGCCAGTATTTTAGTTCAGTAACCCACTAGAGTCACAGATATTGAAGTACCCCCCACCTTACTGTTAAGTGCGTATGTCATACCTGGTCCACCAACTCGCCTTAGGTCGATAACTCGTTTCAAAATAATTATAAAACTAACAGTAAGGTGTCCTTAGTGAACAATCGGCATTTTTAATTAAAATGTACCGTAAACTTGTCAAAAGTATAATTTTTACAAACAAATATAAACATAAATGTGTACTCCCTGTAATTTGTTTACTTAATTTAACACTATGATAAACCATATGTTTTATATTGCAATAATGAATTTGTAAGAAGTCGTTTTTTCTAGTAAGTTTAAAAATGAATAAAGGTTTGTGTTAAAATGTGAATCAGTTATATTCAATAGAATCAGTTATGTTCAAATTATGCCTGTATCACACTTATAAAATATTATAAGTGTGATACAGGCAAATTTTGACTAAAATGATATCAGGTCATGGGCCCAGTTTACTGGATAAAGGACTGATTAAAGTACAGTAAATCACACAAAGAAGTTACTATTGGTAACATTATTCTGGAACAGGTAAACTATGTTAATCATGGAAGAAGATCATTAAGTACCTCTCTTTGATGGAACAAACTATCATTCTTGGAAAATCAGAATGGAAATAATGTTAGATGAAATGGCTCTGTTACCGTTAATAGTTAAATTCAAAAACTATTCTATCAAGAAAAGTTAGAAGGAAATTGACAAAAGCTGAAGAAATTGATGTAATTAAAAGAAGAAACAATGAACTAATAAAAAATGACAAAATTTGCAAAAGGAAAATAGTCGCTTAAGTTTCAGATAGCTGTGACAGTTGGGAAAAATTTGTGAATTATCACAAAAACACTTGAAACAGTTTGCAAACACTGTTTTCGGAAATATGTTTGTGTGTGGGGCCTTGGCTTTAGAGTGTAGGTGAGTTTTCTGCGCGTATACCTGGGAGACCAATGGGAATGAACTGGCCAAGCCTCAAATAGGTTTGGTATGCATGAGGCAATGTTGTGTTTGAACGAAGAATTGTGTGTAGCTTTCTTCTTTATTTTAATTCCAAACTCTTTTAAGAAAGCTGTTTGTGTTATCAATTAATTGTGAAAAATATATTATATTTTGTATTTGCATTAAAATAATGTTATAATCAATTTCCAATATTTTAATTACACGGGTAAATAATTTCAATGCAATAATAATTTCAAACAATTTTATTAAAGCAAGATAGCCTTTTTTGAACTGATTTCAATGAAAAGCATTATCCTATTACTTAAAGAAATATAATTTTCCTACTTGAATTTCACAATCCACGTCAGTCTTACACAACCACTGCAGAAAATACTTTTATATTTTCCAAGGCTTATATAAATGTATATTGACTGAATTTCCCAAATTAGTGTGATAAACAATATATGTGCTAGTAAAACTATTCATAAAATAAAATATTAACAATTTAATTGAAGAAAACATGAACTGTGTTTAGCATTCTTGTTGTTTATGTTGTCAGGAACTTTATACTTATTTGATACTAGGCTGAACATTATGTTACTGTTAACATATTTGAATATCACGTACTACACTTGGTGATAGAGACAATATTGTGCTAACGTAAGTTAACACATTACAAACAATTTAGTATTGTGTTACTTCGTGTATTTCTTAGTTTGAACAGTAGAAAATAATATTTCTGATCCTTCTAATTCCCTCCCCTTTTACCTCTGTCACTCAAGTTTTCTCCTTAATAAAGCATCTCACCTGAGATTTTCAGCTAATAAGTAACATATTTATATTGTCCGTTGCGTATATCCAAATATTCCACAGCAAAATAAAGTAATGCGGTGATAATAAATCCGGTAAATTTGAGTAAAGCATTAAAAAGAGGCTATGTCTATAAGAAATCGTTTATTTTTAAATGCTGAAGTTGAAGAAAGCACATTTTATATAAATATTAATATAAACTAACACAATCCTAAGATAATTACTGTTTTCTTAGCATCGTCAACTAATTTTTTTGTTAGCCTATAAATTGTCGTTTACGTAAGTCTGCTTAATTTACGTAGCGTTTCATAATTATATTTTAAATAGTAAAGTTACATTTTCTATTTATATTTCGTTAACATGTACATTTAAATGGTATAACATGATGAATTATAATTTTTAAATTATATACTTTATGTGTTTATTTACAACAGTAATGGAACTATTTTACCAAATATAACAGCCAAATTATTCGATTGAGTTATGATTATTGTTTATCATTGCTTCAAACGATTTGTGGACCGTCAGCCGAGAGATCTCCTTAACGCTGATTGGTCCAGGCTGTTCCCTCACCAGTATATAAGCCGCTGTCCATTGTGCTGTTGTATCAGATATTTCTGGCAGAAACATCAGACTACTCAACATGGGCAAGGAAAGGACCAACGTCAACATGGCCGTCGTCGGCTCCTTCTAGACCTACCATCAGGTTAGTAGACTGATATCACTAAAATAAAAAAATTAACATTTTATGTACATTAAATCAACTACCATTATTAAAGGCAAATATTTAATGTTACATTTTTTACGTAAGTTTCAATAATAAATTATAAATAAAAGTTATTTATTAAGGGGAATAACTGTAATGCGGATTGCCTCAAGCAACAATAGTTAGATATTAGGTGATACAAATAACGTAGATGATGTTAGAATATAAACGTTGTATTATAATATGACTAATATATCTGACTAATAAGTAACAGTTATATGTATATAATGTTATTATCCGATAATATTTATTACTTAAAAATTATTCTATGTTAAAGATGGAGATGTATGGTTTTTTGTAAATAATTGTTACAAATATCACAATATAAAACCAATAAAAACTGTATTAGTGATTTTTTTTAGATTAATAAACACACCTCTATTAGAAGAACGATTCAAAAAAGAACTAAATTATATCAAACGTGTGGCAATTTTCAATGGATATCATACCAATTTAATAGGTTGTTAAAAAAAAGTGAAAAAGAAGCAAGAGAAAAAATCAAAAACAAAACTTATACATGTAAAAGAAAAAAATAATAATTGTAATAGTATAAAATGAACATAATATTCAAATTCTATCATCAAAACGTTTAAAAAACACACAAATACAAATATTTCATATAAAACTAAAAATAATTTGAAAAATAAATTAATAAATCCAAAAGATACTGAGTAAGACGAAAATAAATCAGGAATTTATAAAATAAACTGAAATGACTGTAACAGCAAATACATAGGCCAAACAGAAAGAAAATTAAAAAAAGATTTCAAGAACACTTTTTACACATAAAATTTAATATAGAAGAAAATTCTGCAATTGCCAATCACTGCATGAACACTGGCCATAGTATTAAAAAAAACAATTTCAAATTATTAAAACATATAACAACACCACAATATTTAAATGTATGGGAAACATGGTACATTAATAAAAAAAATTCTGAAAATTTATTAAACCAAGAAGATGGACCGATTCAAAATTCTATTTTACTTTCAAAACTATAAACAAAGTTAATTTAAATGCACTTTATAATACTTTAAAATTCATAATAAAACTAACATTTAGAATAATCAATATATTTAGCCACGAAAGTTAAACATTTAAAAACATATGTTTATATAAGCTTATATTACATTTATTTACTTTTTGTATATTTATTTGTGATGTGTCTGACAATGTTAGCCATGCTATCGAAAGGCCTCACTCATAAAGTTTTTATTGGTTTTAAGTTGTGTTATTTTTCACAAACTTATATATTAGTTTATCTAATGCCTCAAAAAAGTTAGTTTAATTGCATTCTTTAATAGCATCCAATACTACACTGTAACATACCAAGTTAAAATACGATATAGCCAAAATAAAATACACTTAAATACAAGTATTCCATAACCTTACTTATGAGTTGTTTGATTTTTATATATGTTTAAAAATTTGTGGACTAAAATTGATACGTACAATTTATTATACAAGATAAACATAATTTATTTATTTGTAAACTATCTTAATTTTGTATTCCAAAACGCACAAATTTAAAGTTAAAATGCAGTTTTAATTTTAGTAATAAAATTAAGCAAGACATTTTTTATTTGTTAGTATATACTTAATTGATTCTAAGAGTTAAAATCATTGCGACAATTGTCCTCTAATTTTAGGTCCTATTTCATGAAAGCAATATTTGAATCTATTTAACATAACAAAATCGTCAAGTAACTATTAAACGAATACGCTGTCATGCTAAAAAAAAAAATACTTTTTATTTTTATTATTATAAAAGTTCACATACCTATGTGACCATATGACCTAGTTAAAGGATTTTAACTTCAAATAAATACATATATTTATCTTTACGTTTGTTATAACAAGCCATGCAACTTACAGTTGCAGAAGTAAAACGTAATGCGTTGCTGAAGATTTACGTCTCAAAGTTATATGTTTCTTAGAATGTTGCTGAGATATGAAGTTTTTCCACTAATTAATGCTTTATTTTGTGTTACAGTTATGATGAAGGTTGGAATACGCGGCACAACAAGGCGAGTACACGGACATGACTTGGACACGGACCACTGATAACTGGACACACCTGGATTACAAAACGATTAATTGGCAAACTATGTATTAAATGCAATTTAATATAAATATACCTAAAAATAACAGTATTTTGAAGAGCTTTATTTTCTTATTCCTGAATGTTAATAAACTGTTTTATGTTTAAAGAAAATACTCATTTGTATAACTAATTACTGTATATGTCTACTAATATTGTGTAAACGTGACATGAACATTTAAATTGCAAACAAGATCCTGAACAATATATATTTTGATATTACTCACTTGAAATGTTATATTTGAATAATACTGCCTAACTAAACTGTCAACTGGAAACTCAATAAATACAAACAATAGTAAACATCCCCTTTCCTTTCTACGTGCATCAGAATTGAATGTTAGAGCTACTATTTTGTTGTTCAATAAATCCAGTTTATTGATTTTGGTTTAGTGTTGTAATGTAATTAGAAAATTAAATAGATTTAAAAGTGTAACTTTAATTTTAATTACGCATTTAAAATACAACGTGAGCTTGAAAATGAGGTTCTCAGGTTCGAAACACGATATTTGCAAATAGCAACATAATTTGTGTCACACCTCATTTTTAAGGTCTTTAAAGCTTTATCATTTTAATAGAAACAATTTTGAATTATTCTTTTCTCTAGGGGCAGGGCGGTCCAAAATTTTAATTTTTAAAGTTGATGTTAATGTGCGTAACTCTTCTGTTAATCACAAGGATATAACATTTTTATCAATTACTACAAATGATATGTCATTTTAAATAACAACTGGTTAAATAATAAAAAATAAAATAGCTCTAAGTAAAAACGTTTAAACTGCAACCTATGGCATGAACCATTTAAATATACAAAAACGAATACATACCACTCATCCGATCGCCATGAAACTCTGAGAAGTTGTAGAGTTCACTCCCGCGAAAGTCTCTGGTGTGGTTTTATTCACATCCGACTCTAGGGTTCCACTCTACTGGATTTTAAAGTTTCAATGTTATTGTTACAGCGTTATTTAATTAATCATCAGATATTAAAGGCTAAAATGAAACAAAATGTTAATGAAAGCTTCAGAATCTTTATAAAGTTATAACTGTAGCAAAGCACGGGTAGTCTAAAAGAAAGGTATTTAAAAATCAAATAATGTTTGTTTGTATTTGATTTCATTTTATGAAAAAACATTTTAGCCTATAAAAATCTGGGAAATTAAAGTTTTTAACATCAAACTATGTCATACTGTATATCAAATTGAAGGTCTCTAAAATGAAAACTTTTGTTGTATTTACAGTTTTGCGGGTTTCAAATGACAGATACTAAGGAAACATAAAACAATAGTTTTTCATCTGCCATTTGAAAACCAATAAATAATTACAAAACTTAAAAAAAGGTATTTACGCAAGAATTTGAAAATACATTTAGTTTCCATCAAGGGAGTGATTAATTACGTTTTTACTAGTTTTACTCTATACGATTGTTTGCAGGTCAATTATTTTTTGCATAATTTTTATGAGCTTAGTATGTCAATTTACGGAACAAACTTGTCTGCAGTGTTCAAAACTAAAAATAATTAAGACATTACCATTTATTTACTTAATACAACTAATTATAACGTCTCCTTGTCACTGTTATGTTGACGAGACGTTAACAAATTTTCATTATTAGGTCTATAATTAAACTTATTACACTATAATTACTTTTACTTTTTTTACTTTTACCTATACTGTCACTTGGATTTGTTCCTAACAATTATATTGAGCAGGGAGAATACTGAAGAAATGTTTATATTTTAAATTCAAATTACGATTATTGATATTTATAAAGCCTATTACATTCAATTTACAGACGTATATTTTTACATATATATCTTTTTATCAGCTTGTTTATTTTGCCATATATCTCTAAAGTTGGTATTAACATTTACAGTATAAACATGTCCAGTGCTACATGTCTAAGGTGTAAACAGTTGAAAAGAAATCACGAAGTTTAAATTAACTTTTTTTACATTAATCATTACGATTATAAAAAGGTCAATAAAGGTTTTTTACATATTAGTAAACATTTCTGTTCTTTGTTACTATATGTCATATATCTATTTATTTATATCCTTCAAATATACTCTTGGAAATAATCCTATAGTCATAATCTAATGTACTGTTTTGTTCTTTGTTACTATATGTCATAAATCTATTTATTTCTATCCTTCAAATATCTTGGAAATAATCCTATAGTCATAATCTAATGTACTGTTTTGTTCTTTGTTACTATATGTCATATATCTATTTATTTCTATCCTTCAAATATCTTGGAAATAATCCTATAGTCATAATCTAATGTACTGTTTTGTAGCAGTTCATTCGATTTTTAAGTCTGATATGTTTTCCAAATAACAAATCTAACTAGCGAGAAAAATATTTTTTATAATTTTTGTACATTATCTTGTATATTTTTTGTTGAAGTCGCGTATTTGTGAACATAAGATCATAAATTATTGCACCATAATTGTTTAAAAAATAAAATAATCATTTTCTATCAACTTTTGCAGATGTTCAAATGGAAATGTAAAAAATATTAACAATACTGTAATAGTATAAATAAACGTTTAATCTGATGATTTCGTTTTTTCAATATTTAAATTCAACATAGAATTAATTGTAAAATATACTGTTATATTAATGATTATCAGATTTTATAAATTAAATTTGAAAAAAAGTAACAAGTGTTGTTGATGATGAAGTATTTTTTTAAATAAATCCATTATGTGTTTTGAGCGTTTCGACTGTATAATTTTCCCAACATTTGTTTTTAGCTAGTTTAAAAAATGTTAATACAAAATGAGTGCTGGTTTTGGAATAATCATTTGATTTATTTATATAATTTTACTAAACATAAAATAAGTATTTTTACATTACCTCCCTAGCTGACAGCTAGTTGGCAGATTTGTCAACCTTTATATTGATATATACACTAGAATTGCAATAACAACATTAAGCGTTCTAACAAGAAAACACATTAAACAGTTTACACATATAACTGTTGTATTCCACATTTCTTCAAATGCAAGAAAGAAATCTTGTTTTATTATTATAACGACATTTCACTTCACAATAGGGGAATTTCTATAGAAACAGTAATATGGGCAGACGGACATGTAGCATTTTTAATTAAGTTTTGACTTTATCTATACTTTGTAGATTCCTTAGTTAATGTAGATCGTTTAATAGAGAGTGATTTATATTTTCTTGTAGAGCTTTTCCATATTTATTTATTAATAAGTGTAAATTATGAAAAACTAGGATTTTTTTCATCAACTACCTTGATGGTTTTATTATTTTGGTTATTTAAACCTAATTGTTATTTTTATGTTTAAATCATAATAAGCGACGAAACCCCTACTTAATTATTTTGAATATAAGCTTATAGCGCTGTATTATGACTTTTATATATTTTCCATCCATCATCCAGATTTTTCCAAATTTGCCAACATTCCATTAGTAATTATGACCGTTTATAAGTACGTAAATATTATTAAAATAAAATTAAATAAAATACTTTACATATACACGGTGTTTCGCGAGAGGTTGGCTCAACTTCAGGTTATGATAGTAGACATAAAAATAAGAAAAAACGTTCCTGTAATCATGTGGCCTATCTCATAACAGCCTTGTTAAGTGCCTGTCTGTCTGAATATGTTTTTTATTTAAAAAATTATATCTGAAACATGGTTTGAGCTACATGTAATATCCTGAATTTGTGCCAACCTCTCGCGAAACACACTGTATATATATATATATATATATATATATATATATACATAATTTTAAAAATTTTAATTCTTATCAATCGTCAAAATTGGAAAAGCGCAATCTCCTATCCAACATTTTGTTTTACGATATTTTCTATGTTAAAATCATAATAAGCGACTAAAAAAAACCTCTAAGTTCTAATTTTCATTAAAACATTTAATTTATTTTTGATTTATTCCACTTACTTAAAATTTTTGTTTACCATATAAATGGGCTGTTTACGATTTTGCAACTGGTATATTTCTGGAGTTCAGACCTTCCGTAACAAGTTGCAAAAGGGTTCAAATCGATATATCACCCTTCAATTTAATCCTAAATTTCCTAAAACTTTTACCTGATTTCTTGTACAGTAAAACAATAAAACACTATAATGATATCTGATGAAAAATGGGGCGTATTTTTGACGAAGCGGTTAAACAGTCTTGGTCTGAGTATGATATAAAATTGCTTTAGATGATGACATTAAAAATAAATGTTTGTATGTATACCCTATGTACATGAATGAAATGAAAATATTTGACTAAGGAAAAACTTGATATATCGTCAAACAAATATATTACAATAGGCAATGAGATTATTTAGTAACAAGCATGATATTTCTTCTCTGAGGTTGACAAGGGACTTCAAGAGAGGCCAAGTATACTATGAAACATTCATAAGCAAGAAGGTCTTATAAGTGAAACAAAACATATTAAACACATGGAAATACCAAATGACGAAATAAAAGTATGTAACTAGTAACATATTTCGAATATTATTGAAAAAGACTAAAAAGAGCTCGTCCTTTTTTTTGCCCTCACAAAGATCATGAAAAAACAACTGAAGTTATTCAGCCCAGCAAGAAGCACGTTGGAATTTAATCAATGAATTTAATTTATGGATATTTTATTTTAATTTTATTTTTATTTTATATATATTAATTTTATATTAAAATTATATTTAAGTAGGCCTACATAGTTTGCCAATAATTGTTGTGTAATCCAGGTAAGCTCAAGTATCAGTAATCCGTAAGTCATGTCCATGTACTCATCAGTTTACATATTACGAGTCTTCCAAAACTTACATAAATATTCTTTCTCATGAGAAAAAGACAATTGAGTGTTTCAATACAATCCAGTACTTTTTACCTGGCAATCGGCATGCTCAACAAGAAAAACTTTGTAATGAAAGTTTCAAAGTGTAATGAAACTAAATGCGCAAACTTTCAAAATAATTAATACCGTTATGAAGAGTTTTATAAATCTTAAATATTTTTACCAATATCCATATATCTTTATTAAAATCGATTCTTTATTGAATAAAATCAGAATACCTTAAAGATTTGTTATGCAGTTATGTGTAATATATAACATGAGTATTATGTTCGTACGATATAATGTATACATGTTTGTTTTTTTACCATTACAAAAATTGTTTTTAAATAGTTTAAAATTATATTTGAGTATATGACATGTTATGTTAGTAGCAAGTCGCAGAATATACACTTCGTTAAATTTGTATGCAAATTAAAAAATAATCGAATACTATATATTTTTAATCTCTAGTGTTTTTATAACATTCTAAAAGGCGAAATTTATTACGTAACATGTCAAAATATAACATGGTAACTTAGTTAACTGCAGGATTTTGTAGAAAAGTAGTTCTAAGCATATCACACAAATATGTGGATTAAACTATCTTAAAATTAACATCTCCAAATAATCCAATTAATTATTGAGTTTAGTTAGTTTGTAATTTCACAAATTAGTAACTGGATTTTCAGTCATTTGGATCAAATTAAATATATTAGTTGGATAAGGTACAGGATATTAAAGGAAGAAATACTGCAACATTTAGATTTATTAAATGAAATTTAAGAACATCGTTTGCCAATTGTTGTGTAATCCAGGTATGTCCAGGTATCAGTGGTCCGTGTCCAAGTCATGTCCGTGTACTCGCCTTGTTGTTCCGTGTATTCCAGCCTTTATCATTACTGAAACACAGAACAAAGATGAAATAAATGGGGAACATGTCAGCGAAATACTAACAAATTCTTAACTTTGAGACGAAGAAATATATCAACGTAGTTCGTTACTTTTTGTGCAAGTTGTAAGGATTGTTACAACAAATGTCCAGATAAATACATATATGAATTTATTTAAATTGAAATTTTTAAATTATAACTGCATGTTTCTTTAATAGTTACTTGATGATTTTTTTAAATGTTTAATGAATTTAAATTTAAATTAGGTCTCTTCTAAGTATTCAGAACCAAAAATTCAACAATTAACTTAGTAATTTTAACTCTTGGAACCAATTAAGTATTGACTCTCAAATCAAGAATATGATGTCATGATTAATATAATTACAAAACAAAATCTATAATTTGTCTTTAAACTTGAGTGTTTTGGAATAAAAAATGTAGACAGTGTTAATTTACTAATAAATTAAAAAAGTTAATATAATTAATTCTACATCTTATTTTCAGCTAACACATTATTTAATATACAAAAGTTTCAACAATTCATATTGTATTGTTGAAACTTTTTTGTATTGTTGAACATAATGTATTTTCATATGTATTGAACATATGTATTTCAACATATACCGGTAGTATTGTTGAAAATATGGAATAATGAAAGTGTATTTCAATTTGGTGATATTGTATTTTATCATTGTATAATACAATGTAACATTGGCAGGCATAAAATAAAGCATTATAACTAACTTTCTTGGATCATTAGATAAACTACTTTCCAAGTAATACATACTACCTGAAAATAACATTATATGAATATAAATGGTTCTTCTGAATCATATGTATTAACCAGTTTACAATATAACGTCGATATTCTTGGAAGAATATCTCAGAGAATAGATTTTGTTACAACTACGTTACGTTTAAGTTTGGGTGGAAGAGAGGTCTTACTAGTCCTAACTCTGCTTAATAAAGTCACTTTTCATTTCATTACTTTTAATTTGATTTTACCAAATATCTTACTATTGTTCCTCGAGGCAATCCTCATTACATTAAATTTATTAAACATTTATTTTGATCTTATGAATGAAATTTACATTAAAAGATGCTGGATAGTAAGTATTTACTTTAATAATAGCTTTTTACAAAAATAATGTTAGGTGACATATTATACGCAAAAAGTTAATTAATTTTTTGTAGTGAAATCAACTTACTAACTGAATGATACATTAGGTATAGGGAATGCATATTAATTTAAATGTACATTAGGTGTAGGGAATATTAAGAAAGCGTCTATATATAGTAATGGTAGTTGATTTAATATATATATAATATCAATCCATGATTGCAGTTATATCAGACTACTAACCTAATGGTAGGTCTAGAAGGAGCCGACGACGGCCATGTTGACGTTGGTCCTTTCCTTGCCCATGTTGAGTAGTCTGATGTTTCTGCGAGAAATATCTGATACAACAGCAGACTGGACAGTGACTTATATACTGGTGAGTGGTCAGCCTGGGCCAATCAGCGTTAAGGGATCTCTCTACTGACGGTCCATAAATCGTTTGAAGCAATGATAAACAATAATCATACCATAATCGAATAGTATTTGGCTGTTGTATTTGGTAAAATAAGTCGATTATTGTAATAAATAAATGCATTACAGTTTATAACTATTATGATTATAATTCATTATTTTATATTATTAAAAGGTTTATGCTAACTGATTAAAATAACAATGAAACGTTGAAAATGAAATTTAAGCAGTCGTACTTAAAAATGTTAAACGTACGTAAAATACAGTTTTTAGCAAAAAATTAATTAGCTGGAAGTGCTTGAAGAAAAAATACTTTCTAGAAAACAAAATGTATCTTTGGATCGTTTTATTGTACATTATTATTCATATTCAATGTATTTCTTTACGTTAAAATTTGTATCTTAATCAAGTTGCATTTAAAAATAAATATTTCTTGTATACATAGCCTCTTTCCAATGCTTTACTCCAATTATCAGATTTATTACTTTATTTTGCTCTGAAATATTTGAATCTACGCAAGTGACATAAAAATATGTTATTGGCCCAAAATCTCAGGCGAGAGCTTCATTAACGGGAAAACTTGAAGGCCGGAGGTAAAAATGGAGGGAATTAGTAAGTTTAGAAATATTATTTTCTACTATACAAATTAAGAAGAGTATTTGGGGAACATCGTAGTTGCGCCTCAAGTCTACTCGAGGTATTCCTAAAACATTCTACTTGCACCTCGTACCCAAAACCTGGTCGCAAGTGAACATCGTAGTTGCGCCTCAAGTCTACTCGAGGTATTCCAAAAACATTCTACTTGCACCTCGTACCCAAAACCTGGTCGCAAGTGAACATCGTAGTTGCGCCTCAAGTCTACTCGAGGTATTCCTAAAACATTCTACTTGCGCCTCGTATCCAAAACCTGGTCGCAAGAGAACATCGTAGTTGCACCTCAAGTCTACTCGAATTATCCCTTAATCATCCTAGTTGCACTCAGCGGCAATCCTTTGTGATTTGCCCTCCATTAAAAAGAAAGATCTGTAAAATGATTCTACCACCATCGATACATCGATGGTTACCACACAAGAAGTTTCTATTGGTTCCTTTTTACTGACAGTTAAATCAACTTGTTTAAGTTATGTATTTTGTTATATATTCATTCATATTGAATTATTCAGGGAATATGAAACGTAGCTTCCATAAAATAGTAAAACTGGCCTTTAAGTTTATTTTAATAAAGAATGACAGTGTCCCGGCAGTGCCGAATTAAGCACTAGGCAAACGAATCAGCCGCTTTGGGGCCCCGGGCCCTGGAGGGGCCTCGAGAGGCCTCAAAGGAAAACAAGTTTTTTGATCAGAAGTAAATGGTTTTAACGTTGGTAAAATTCAAAACAATGTAGTGGCCTAACCTAACTATAATATTTTGTTAATCGGGTCGATGTATCAATCAACTGGTGTGTAAGGGCTAGGTAAAGTACTGTGAAAGTAGAGTGGAGCCAGTAGACCTACGTTGGGGGGGAGGGTGTAGTGTAAACATAATGGACCTTGAGTGAGAGTTAAAGAGAGAACTGTTCTTTACGCTCTTGGCTGGCGTGTAATAATTTATTTTATTAGTAGGCTGGTAGATTTTAGCAAAATGTAACAACTATTGTAGTTTAACTCACCAAAGATAGGCCGACATAACCATAAAATATTAATGATGTAGTCTTTTAGATGAAAACAAAAGGAAAATTAAGTAGGTACAACCTTTTTCCTTAAAAAAAAGGCTATTACAATACTCCAATTACTCGATTAGCCACCATTTTGTATACCATAAATTATTTGTTAAAATATATGTTACTCAACTAATTTGATTTCAACTTTGTTTATGTTTACATATATTGTAAATATACAGTTTATAAAAAATATCACTATCTGCCTGATACAATTTCTTGGTTCAAAATGATGGTTATTTTAGTGAATTTAAGGCTGTTTTAAATTTTTAGCTAGGTGGATGATGTTCGCGTCGATGACAAATTTTTAAAGCAGTACGTATCCCTTGGGTAGTTCTAAACGAGCAACAAACCTGGTAGCTGGACCATCACAGATTTGTGATATCTCAGCTACGGCAGCTACCACACGAAATAAAAAAGGTCCTTTTGAGAACCAAGTTAATTACAAAATAATAGGTTCTGTGTTAAATGTTTAACACAGAAGGATATTTAAAGCTGAGGGCAAGGCGAAGAGTGAGTGCATCAGTAGGATCCTTCTAGAAAACAATCCACGCACTTCAAGAGACACACCTAGAAGGCAATAATAATGCAAGAGGCAATATTCCTGGATACAGACTTGTTGATTCCATTGGGAATAGGGTGTATGGTATTGAAACTTACGTAAAGAATGGCATGGACAATGTGTCAATTACCCATAACAGCTCTGATGGTGACATCTTTGTCTTGGCAATCCAGGTGTCAGAAACTGGATAACACCAACGTCTAGAATTGCAGAAAGCTTGCAGACTGGGCTGAAATGAACAACCTTTTCCTGATATTTTATGCTGAATATTTAGCCACATTTTATTCAGCTCGTTGGCGTCGAGTTTACTCCCCCGAATGAACGATCATCAAGCCCAAAACCAATTAGGAAAGTTCTTGATATTTTTCCCCACTCTCAATAGTAATGGTTTCATTTTAAATCCAAATTCCCATAATTCGATCTTTCCAAAGGCCTTGATGAAATTTCAACAAAGCATACTGGGAGACCTTTACCACGAATTTATGGTAAATCTCCAAATCAACCCAAGGCTTCTAATATAACTAAACGGATTGTCAGCTTATCAAAGTCAGCCAGCCATCCTTCTGACAAAATGTGCTTTTCAAGCTGAATGAAATTAAAAATAGAAAACTGTTCTGTTGTGGTGTATGGCTAGGTACTCTTTAAATATGAATAGGTGAAGTGATGGTGACGTTTTTTGGGTTGGTGAGGGGTGATTAGGTGGGTCAAGCCGTCTATGGGTTGAGTGGTGTGATGGGGGCCTCATGAACTTTCTTGCTTTGGGGCCATAATGACCTTAATCCGGCTCAGATTGTCCGAATTGATTTCGTGATTCGATTTGCTATACTTAAAAAGTACACGTACAAAACAGATTATTATAATTTATTCATTAGGTTGTTTTCCAATGTTGCTATTAATGATATTGTACAGTTGTAGCATTGAAAAGCATAGGCCTACTTGTCTATTCATTTATAAATTATTGGTTATTTGGATGTACCGATAGATTGTATTTAGTTTATGAATTTCCTTATAAACATTTAAAATAAATATGTATAATAAACACAGGACATATTCAGGCTAGTTATCAAAGGATTTACGTTGTAACGGTTTGACATCAAGATTATATTATTACATTAAGGTTTCAAAAATATTCACAAGCACTTTTGTTATAAATATTATATTTAATTAATATCTACACAAATATGTAAATGATTGTTAAGATACATAAAGACAGTTATCAATATACACAAAGACTTTGAATAATATATTTAATATTTGAAATGAAAACCAACTGAATGCATCAAATTAAAACAATTATAAGATACATTACTGTATATCAATATACAATGTTAAGCACACAAATATATTTAAACCTACAATCAAAGTTATACGTAAATAATTACGAGTATTAAAAAATTAGTTTGAGTAAAAGACCATATTAAAAGATAAAAATATGATAAATTGTAATTCAAATATGTTTGGCACACTAGTATGAAATTTCCTTCAGAAAGGTTATTCTATCTATTTATTTATTTTTTAACAGGCGAAAGTTTTTACAAATAAAAACTTGTTTGTATCGTTCGTTTGACGGTGTTACGGACTTAGCTTGACGGAACACTATTAAGTCTTATGTAAGTTTCACTTTGGAAAAACTTAAACGAACTTAAAACTTTAAAAAACTCTAAATATTATTACTGACAACTTATAAATGGAAACTATAATTAAATGAGCAATTTCTAAATTAATAAGTTCTCTACTCAACACTTTCCAATACAACTGATCAAACACAACAAACTGGGGTTTATTAGATAAAGGCACCTCACCCTTACAATGACACTCACTTCAAGTGTTGGGTGGTAGGTTATAGCTGGATGGATTCCATATAAACAATTTGTAAAATCTAGGAGTTAGTCCAAAATGAGTTCTTAGGTTCATGCTTAATTTCCCAGTCACCTAACGAATATGGCTTGAGGTGACTGCTGGTTCGTCAGGCGCAACTAGGATGTTTGGTTTTATGACCCTTTTCCTGATTAGTAAGTTATGTTTGGGTGCAACTAGGATTTAGTAACAGAATACTAAATTGTTTGTCATGTAATATAATAATAACCCACCCATACACGAACAGTGGTACTGACCCACTCACCCGCCCATACACGTACAATAGTATTGACCCACCCACCCACCCATACACGTACAGTGGTATTGACCCACCCGCCCGACCATACACGTCGGTACAATACCACTGTACGTGTATACAGTACAAGCA
This sequence comes from Stictocephala bisonia, assembly GCA_035578905.1. Classification (NCBI taxonomy): domain Eukaryota; kingdom Metazoa; phylum Arthropoda; class Insecta; order Hemiptera; family Membracidae; genus Stictocephala; species Stictocephala bisonia. The sequence continues at coordinate 7,140 of JAQJVL010007315.1, read as the reverse complement.
ACAATGAATTATTGAAACCTGTCCTATGAAACTAAAACAGAAAAAGAATAGAAAACGAAAACAATGCTGGGACAGCAAATGCACAAAACTGTGAAACCGCCCTTTTATATTTATATCCCCCATACACGTAGAGTGGCATTGACCCACCCTATGTAATTTATTGATTACATTATATTCACTATTCTATTTCAATGTTCACTCTTTTATAGAGAAATTTTGTTTATGAACACGGTGAAGTATATCTTTACTTATCTCTGCACATAGTCATTTATATAATTATACGATGAAATAAGTAAGATGAAATGGGTGCGCACTGTGATATTGACCCACCCGCCCACCCATACACGCACTGTAATATTGACCCTCCTGCCCACCCATACACGCACTGTGATATTGACACACCCATACACGCACCGTAATATTAATTCAGTTTTAATGGCAACTGTAATCAATAAAACCATATAAAAACCATATAAAAACTACATTAAAGCTTTGCCATATATATTTTACAAAATAGAAGACCCTGTGCAGCAGACAGCTCAACGACCGGGACCTCACGAAAGTTAAGTCCAGTACGACATCCCACGAACCTGATAAATCGTCTTTGCATGTGGTGAATATGGCCGAGCTGGTATGGTGACCAAACTACAGAGGCGTACTCAAGTAACCCATACACGTACAGAGGTAATAACCCACTCGCCCGCCCATACACGTGCAGTGGTATTGACTGTACTGTATGGGTGGGAGGTAAAAAAAATATTGAACCGTTTCTTATTTACAAATGTACAACTTAAAACTAAACAGCCCCGGCTCTACGTCGAACCGGCGTGTCTTCACAGCCTTGTAACTTGTCCATAAATCTATTTTGTACAATCCTTTTCCGCACTCGTGAGGTCCGATGATGCTTTCCAAAAAAATCTATACATTCGTATTCGCTGGTTCTCCAGTTTCTGTTAAATCGGCAATCAGTCTGTTGTACAATTCTTTTCCACACTCATCAGGACTTAAGCTTTTCAAAAGATTCTTAAACTCGTATTCCATTCGTTCGATACTTCTGTAAAAGCAGTTATCAGGACCATGCGTTGCATTGGGATTCACCCACATACACTCTATAAAATGTCGACCGAACCTTGCAGTTCTCATCGTTGTACACTTAAACATTAACTTTTTATCTTCAACATATTGTGCTATTTACCCATACATTCTTTAATTAAAATAATACTGTACGTTCATTTTACCATAATCTCAGTATTACACGACAATAGACCCACCCGCCCACCCATACAGGTTCAGTGGCATTGATCCACCCGCCCACCCATACAGTACAGTGACATTGACCCACCCGTCCACCCTTACACGTACAGTGGTGATGACCCACCTGCCCATACACGTACAGTGGCATTGACCCACCCGCCCCCCATACACGTACAGTGGCATTGACCCACCCGCCCGACCATACACGTACAGTGGCATTGACCCACCCATACAAGTACAGTGGCATTGACCCACCCGCCCTCCTATACATGTACAGTGGCACTGACCCATCCATACACGCACATTGGCATTGACCCACCCGCCCACCCATACACGTACAGTGGCATTTACCCACCCATACACGTACAGTGGCATTGACCCACCCGCCCGCCCATACACGTACAGTGGCATTGACCCACCCATACACGTACAGTGGCATTGACCCTCCCGCCCGCCCATACACGTACATTGGCATTGACCCATCCATACACGCAGATTGGCATTAGCCCACCCATACACGTACAGTGGCATTGACCCACCCATACACGTACAGTGGCATTGACCCTCCCGCCCGCCCATACACGTACAGTGGCATTGACCCATCCATACACGCACAGTGGCATTGACCCACCCGTCCGCCCATACACGTACAGTGGCATTGACCCACCCATACACGTATAGTGGCATTGACCCACCCGCATGCCCATACACGTACAGTGGCATTGACCCATCCATACATGCACAGTGGCATTACACACCCGCCCGCCCATACACGTAAAGTGGCATTGACCCATCCATACACGTACAGTGGCATTGACCCTCCCGCCCACCCATACACGTACAGTGGCTCCATACACGTACAGTGGCATTGACCCACCCGCCCACCCATACACGTACAGTGGCATTGACCCATCCATACACGTACAGTGGCATTGACCCTCCCGCCCGCCCATACACGTACAGTGGCATTGACCCATCCATACACGCAGAGTGGCATTGACCCACCCGCCCGCCCATACACGTACAGTGGCATTGACCCACCCATACACGTAAGTGGCATTGGCCCATCCATACACGTACAGTGGCATTGACCCATCCATACACGCAGAGTGGCATTGGCCCACCCATACACGTAAGTGGCATTGGCCCATCCATACACGTAAGTGGCATTGGCCCTCCCGTCCGCCCATACACGTACAGTGGCATTGACCCACCCGCCCGCCCATACACGTACAGTGGCATTGACCCACCCGCCCACCCATACACGTACATTGGCATTGACCCATCCATACACGCACAGTGGCATTACCTACCCGCCCGCCCATACACGTAAAGTGGCATTGATTTTTTTGACACGACAATATATTTTTTATTAAAAAATAAAAATTTTAATAACTGGGGCATAATAATAACCACGTAGTATTAAAAGACTAACCAAGCTTAGAATGTTGATCTTCAAATGTCAAACATTGACATAATGTTCAACCCAGTATCAAGTAAGGTGTATGTTTCTTACAATATAAACAACATCACTGCATAACACAGTCCATATTTAATTCAATACAATCGTTGATATTTTATTTGATGAATAGTTTTATCAATACATATATTGTTTATCACACTAATTTAGGAATTGCAGCTAATATACAAACTATAAAAATCTTAAAATGTAAAAAAAATACTACCTTCAATAGTTGTATTAAAGATGACGCAGTTCATAACATTCAAACAGAACAACGATATTTGTGCAAATAGTAGGTGAACGATTTCCTTTAACAACTTTTAAAAAATAAGGTTCTTTTTCTTTCTTATATGGCTTGAAATAATTATTCCAATGAAATAATTTACTCGTATATTTAAAATGTAAGGAAACAGAAAATAACATTATTTTTATGCATAGAAAAAATAAAAGATATCGTAATATTAGATTGTTGAAGAAATTAAATAAATTTGTATATGAATTATTTTATTGAAAATAGGAAGAAAGCTACGTAATTCTTCGCTTAAAATCCTCATTCCAACATATAACATTGTCTCGTGCATAACCAAACCTAGTTGCGGCTTGGCAAGTCCAATCTTAGTATCAATCAGTTAAGCCTATTGATTGGCCTCCCAGTTATACGTTGAGAACTCTCCCACACTGTCAAAGGCATCAGAACTAAAAAAAGTCTGGCCTTGTTTTAGTTCTGGCCTAAAAGTCCCTTGGGTATAATAGGGCGTTTACTTAATTATGTTCAGCATAACAAAAAATAAACTAAATTAATCCGGAATATCGTTAAAAAACTCTTCTGAACATAACAAATAAATATACGGTTATATTCTAACACACAACTTTCGTATGTAATGAAGCTAAGAAACAAAAATAACAATATCATCACTAAATAACCTTAAAAATAGTTGATAGTCGTAGCACTGAATCAGATATGGGCGATGATAGGAACAGATAGTTGATAGTCATAGCACTGAATCAGATATGGGCGATGATAGGAACAGATAGTTGATAGTCATAGCACTGAATCAGATATGGGCGATGATAGGAACAGATAGTTGATAGTCATAGCACTGAATCAGATATGGGCGATGATAGGAACAGATAGTTGATAGTCATAGCACTGAATCAGATATGGGCGATGATAGGAACAGATAGTTGCTAGTGAACAAGTAACCTACGATTGACTCTTGTATTGTTTTGCAGTTAGTTAGTGACCTATCTCGAACTGAATTCTCGAGCTTTTGAGTTGCATGTGAACGTTTCAAATGTAATATTAATAATTATCTGAGTTAAAATCAGATAATCCCCTAACGTTTAACTAATTCTCGGACAATTAACCCTGATAATTTGGCTGGTGTACTTAATATTCGTAATATTGAGAGTGTTGGACATTCCGATAAACTAATTTTGACAGCTTAACGTTAGATCTGGTTGTCTGCACTAACGAGAGTGCACAGGCTAGTAATTAAGGATTTAACTTGGTGGGTGAAAAAAAAGTAAATGTTAAGTAAAAGGCTGTTTTGGTCGAGCCACTTTTAACTATCCCTGGCTTTTTATTACCCTTCTTGCAAATTTTTACATTTAAAAAGAATTAAAATATAGCCTGTAAATAAAAATAACTTTTCATTTATTTAAATTTTTTGTACGTTATTAATGTATCCTAAATTAAAAATAAAATAGCCCCAGGATGCCTTGGAAGAACCCTGTAGTCTACTGGTAACTTTTCACTGCTGACCTCACAAATAGTCACTTACCACCTATCTGTGAAGTAGTTACGAAACCAAGAAAGGGAGTTGCCACGGATTCCAATAGCCTCCATTTTTTTAAAGCGTTAGTTTCTATTAACTGAATCAAATAATTATTTTAGATATACTAATGCATGCTTACAACGCAGTTTTGTGAAATATAGAAATTTATTTCTTTACATACATTGAAGATTGCATCAGAGATATTCTTGTCTGTTATATATCCACATTGAAGATTGCACCAGAGATATTCTTGTCTGTTATATATCCACATTGAAGATTGCACCAGAGATATTCTTGTCTGTTCTATATCAATATTGAAGATTGCATCACAGATATTTTCATCTGTTCTATATCCACATTGTTGATCACATAAAATACTATTAATTTGGAAATGTATATATATATATATATATATATATATATATATATATATATATATATATATATATACATTTCCATACATATATATACATACATACATTCCATACATATATATATACATTTTAAGCTCTCATTAACTTAATTTAAATTTACGTACATTAGGAAACAAATTTAAAAGACATCATTTTCAAATGCAAGTACAGCTAAAACCCCATGGTTTTTGATAAGGTAATTATTATTATTCATTATTATTATTCATCTCTAAGACGCCGATCGTAGAGATATGGGCGAATATGAGGAGTGAGTGAGTGTTATGAGTGTAGATGAACGAGTGTAGTCATTGTTACTATCTGAGTTCGACTTAGCTCACAAAGCACTATTTATTAATAGCCGAGGTGAGTGAGGTGAGTTATTAACAGCCAGGGCAACTATGGGACCTGCAGCTTTACGTGGAATCCGAATCACGTAAATTGACTATTGTAGGAAAAGCTTATTAAATTCAAAATAAATACGCTGGATAAGGGAGAGAAATTAAGTGAGTTACATTCAACTACCACTTTCCTTAAATACACAGCAATAACATTAAATAAAGAACTATATCAGTTTGAATCGTATGTTTTTAATTGGTTTAAGTATTTTTTAAAAAGTACATGATTTAATGAGACAGATGCTGTAGAGGTTTGTGTTTATCAACATTTACTAATTAAATCCAAACGTATTCATATATTTAAATCAGAAAGCCGTTGTAATTTTACATTACTGCCTGCATTTGATGCTCATATGAGTACTGATACGGCTTTTCATCGACTTTAACCACCTGAGTCAAGTTAATTGCTTCCATGCTACGAAAGATGTCTCGAAATATTCAATTTCGTACAGTATTTGTACGATTTGTACAGTAATAAGAGAAATGTTAGATTTTTCTTCTAAATGTGAAAATATATAATGAAAAAACCGTATCTTGAATTATGATACATTAAAATTGCAATTAAAATTCAACAGACGCTTTGAAAACATTTGGAAAGAAAAACAATCAGCTGATAAAAAAAACTACCAGTTGAGTTTTGACATTGGAACAACACATGATGTGTGCGAAGATCAAACATATTCCGTCCAAAGCTGAAACCTTTTGACCCGTCAGCAGATGATTAACTTAACAAAGTGCAGTTGTACACTTTGTGTCGATAAAGGTTATGTAATTGCAATAGTTTGCATTGTTTATATACATTGTTATTATTTTGTTTAGATATTTCAATTGTTTTAAGTACAGAGGGTACTGTAAGTGACCTCAATGATATAGAATCGAATATAGATTATTTATTAAGAATCTGATTGCTAATTGTTCAAATTATCTAATTTTGACATTGAATTTAGACAAAAATATATAATGACATTTATAAAATATCAGCTATTATCTGACGTGATATTATTATTTTTTAGTTTGACTTATATAGATTTGTAAATCTATCCTGACAACAAAAGAGGAATACAAATAGGTAATACATCTTGTATTAGGCCTACGGCATTTCATCACAAAAAAAAAAAAAAAAAAAAAAAACAATGGTTGTTGGTAGGGGAATGGTTTTAGTTACCTGAAACTATGAGGCAAAACCTAACTAAATGTAACCTTTTCCGTTAATTCACTATCCCTACTTTTTACGTTACTTCACTACCACGACTTTTTTGTCGCAATTACGGTTATGTTAGGTGGTTATTTAAGTTGATCACAAACTTGTAAATCCAATGCCGAATGCGCTCTCCGTCTGTAAGTTCTTGGAAAGCTACAAGATAAGGCCAGCGATATCGGATTCATATTGAATAAGGAATACTACAGTGGACTTAAAAATAAATGGTTCCCCAGTATAGTTTTTAGACCAATATAATATTTATCAAGTGGTAATAAATTAACAGAAACAGAAAAATATAGTGGTAGTGAGTTAACGAAAAAGATCCGTTTATTGGTCACCAGGCTACTAGTTAATTTTTATATTAATATTATTGTCATATATTTATGTCATTATATTAATGTCACTGGAAGTTATTCGTGGATATGTAGAATCGTTTTAAACTTTTTTGGGTGATCTTTTGTATTTTGTGATCTGATTGAAAAATATAAACACTGACATATTATTATTTTAATCCGTTCCGATTCTCTTTTCAGGACAAATTACTTTTAACATTAGTAATGTCTTAGAAGGCTCATAAATGAAACAAAAAATAAATACACTTGATTTAGACGCTCAATGTCTGGCTTTGTATATTAGT
>JAQJVL010007314.1:0-24566 GCA_035578905.1 Stictocephala bisonia | reverse complement strand
AATTTCTAAACTGCAAACTTTAATAGTTTATAGAAATATGCATAATTCGTTCGGTACAATGGTATACTGTATAAGTATAATATTGGTTCATTAGGCCTGCCAATGAGGAACTCAGATAAATATGAAGGGAATAATAACAAATATTTTGTGATGACAGTAAAATTTGGTTTTGCCAAACTCCAATACGAAAATTTACAGAATATTTTAATGATACATTTTAATTAAATATTGTGATAACGCATGAATTATAGCAAGAGAATATAACAAGCTAATAGTAATTTATTTTTAGTACCCAGTAATCAATTAAAAGTATATTTTTCCATAATTTAGGTAGATATTTAAAACTGTATTTATAAAATTAATTTCAATGAAAGAAAGAAAATCATAATCTATACACTGTATTTAAATTGTACAAAAACCTCTGACTCTCTGTACCTAACTAACTCATCACTGTACCTCAAAAATGAATAAATCTCTGAGGTTGAAGTTTTCTTGGATGATTGGTGTGCTATAAGAAGAGGTTTTGAAAAATAATTCGTAGGTCCTGAAAAGAAGAAGTGTTTTAGTATTATTTCTGTAGAATTTAAACGAGTAGTCCAATGTAAAAGAAAAATGTATGTTTGACGACAAAGAATAACTATAAATATTACAAGCCTTACAACTATAAATATTTCACAAAAGAACTTAAGAAAGACGTTTTACTCTACATAAAAGAAATTTATCTAAAAACATATAAAACTAATTGTTTTCCTGGAAGCTTTTGGAAATGTGCACAAAGCATTTAACATTTTCTATCATATATTAATTACTAGACTAAAATAATATCATCATTTAAGAGTCTAACACTGTTTTCAAAATTCCATTTGAATATTATACAATAGATACAATGGTAATAACCCACCTACCCTCCCATACTCGTACAGTAGTAATAACCCCCACCACTCTTCTATACTCGCACAGTGGTAATAACCCACCTACCCTCCCATACTCGTACAGTAGTAATAACCCCCACCACTCTTCTATACTCGCACAGTGGTAATAACCCACCTACCCTCCCATACTCGTACAGTAGTATTAAACCCCACCACTCTTCTATACTCGCACAGTGGTAATAACCCACCTACCCTCCCATACTCGTACAGTAGTAATAACCCCCACCACTCTTCTATACTCGCACAGTGGTAATAACCCACCTACCCTCCCATACTCGTACAGTAGTAATAACCCCCACCACTCTTCTATACTCGCACAGTGGTAATAACCCACCTACCCTCCCATACTCGTACAGTAGTAATAACCCCCACCACTCTTCTATACTCGCACAGTGGTAATAACCCACCTACCCTCCCATACTCGTACAGTAGTAATAACCCCCACCACTCTTCTATACTCGCACAGTGGTAATAACCCACCTACCCTCCCATACTCGTACAGTAGTAATAACCCCCACCACTCTTCTATACTCGCACAGTGGTAATAACCCACCTACCCTCCCATACTAGTACAGTGGTAATAACCCCCACCACTCTTCTATACTCGCACAGTGGTAATAACCCACCTACCCTCCCATACTCGTACAGTGGTAATGACCCCACCACCCTTCTATTCTCGCACAGTGGTAATTTTCAGTATCAGATTTGAGACTATCTATAACTTTGTTTATATGACTTTATGCTCTATCTCGCCTCATTTAGGCTAGGCGAAAAGAAGAGCTAGACGAAAATACTTTAAGAAGAGCTAGATTTTGTATTTGTTCGTGTAATTCAATACGGCTACATAATTGCACACTCTCAAAGTAGTCTTACTTTAAATTTTTAACGAAAATACTACTACATCTAATAGAACAAACATAAAGGAAAAAAGAAATATCTGTAGAGTTAAAGCCATGTTCATATCGTAAGGAACGTGTAAACATGGAGAGAAGTCACTGATACATAAGTAACTGCACTTTTTTCGTCCTATAAAAGTAGGCTATCGGAGTTTTCTAAACTATAAAACTTATTTGGAAGGACAGATGGATTTTAATCGGAAATTTTCAAAATATATTTGAATAAAACCATAGCCTGTTGATAAGACATAGCAAAACATTTGTAAAAATCTGTTTTTTTACAAATATAGATATTTCTACATTTTCTGATCACCTTACCTAGAGATTGACAAAGTCTATGAAGCTGAAATTTGGCAATGAGGTACTCCTTATGGTGTAGATGTGCAATATGGCCATGGTTATAAAATGTAGCCATTTAAGTGGTTTACATTGTGAAATGTTTTAAGTTATTTCTACTAAAACTGACATAAGTGCGCTACTTTGCAACCTTCCTAAAATAAACTTTGAGGGTTTTCTGGATTATAAAACTTACTGTTATCGAGGAGAATACCTGATTTAAATTATAAAGATTAAATTTAACTGGATTAGAGCAACTGGCATGGTCAAATCCCTTCAAATAATCTTCTTAAATTCATTTCGTCTGAGTCTGATCACTATTTTGAGATTATTTAAAAATCAGACACTAAACATAGAAGCACGATTACTGTGCAATATTGTTAAATAGTGACGTTGCATACCGAGCTTTTATTAATGAAGTGGTGAGGCTGTGGCCCAGATTTTATGTGGGTTTGATTATTAGAAGGAACCACAGTTGGAAGGGTAACTAAACGTAAGAGAACCACCCCGTAGCGATGCACGGACAGTCGAATAGTTAAATAATTTATAGTATAGTTTAAGTTTTTAAAGAAAGCAAAATCAATTTTTTTTACGATGGGAAAATGCACTATACACTGTCAGGCCCCTTATTCCAGGCACCTGGTGTGTGGGACTCGCACCCACTAAAATCCCATCGGTCCAAGCAGAATTCCCTCTCGGAACCGCTTGCCTCATTACTTCAAGAGGGTGCCTACGTGAACCCTCACCGGGTTACTACTGCGGTTTTTCCACCATGACTATTAATGCTGCTGCCACATTAAGTTTCTCCACTCTTCTTTTATTTCAGCACCTTCTCTACGTAAGCAGCTACGCTGTTCCAGACCGCTTGGTGGGGAATCATTTGTCAAACAATAGTGTCCGACTGAATAGTGACGACTGCTTCCAGCTCTCTCTTTCTGCTTCCCATCTCCTGGACTGGAAGAAGGTATGTAGGACGTCGTCATGCTCAGAGTCTCCGTAACGACACTCCGAGCTCTCAAAATTTCCCATCTTCTCGTGCTAAGCCTGGTAGAAGCCATGGCCGGTGAGGAATTGGGTTAAGTAATAATTTCCTTCCTCAGATTTCCTCTCTACCAATTCTCGCAGATTCATGATCAGCCGTGCAGTTCATCTGCCTCTTGTCTCGTTTTGCCATCTTTCCTACCAATCACTCATGATCCGTTCTCGAGCTTCGATACGGTTCAGTGCACCAGCCCAATCGAAAATACGTTTCCTTTCGTAAGCAAATAAGTCAATGGGGGTCACCACCGCAACCATGAGGACGGTTGGCTCCGACACTCTTCTGTATGCGGACACAATTCTTAGCGCACACCTCCTCTGAACAGCTGCTACCATTTTTTTTTATTGCTCCTGCCAGAAAAAAGAAAACTATATATGGCTGTTATAAACTGTAATAGTAAATAATTAAGAAGTATATGTCATACAACACAATTTCAATATGGTATAACTATAAAACTACCAATATTACGTTGGTTGATTTCGGTATAAACACTTTTATCATCCTTAGATCATAGGGAATGACAATGGAATGAAACTGGCTTTCAACTACTCTACTTTTATACCTAACACTTGTCACGGTCGACTCATTGTAGTTTGCTGTAAAATAATTACAAAGTTGTTTATTTTTGAGTTTATTAACATTGCTCTAGTGTCTACTTTATACCAATTTATCCATGTTTTTAGTTTTATAAGAATATAATAAATCATAAAATCTCATTGTGTTTGGATCTTTAGAATGATTATTAACTCTTTTAGAGTTTTGTGGTTTATTTTTTACCTGTATTCTAACTTTCTGTACCTGGCCGCGCGTTACATTGACCTGGCTGATTAAACCTCCCTCTCCCCTCTCCCTTACTTTGCCTTTTCTCACTATGGTGCAATCATTCCCCCAGTCAACGTGGGGTACAACTTGACTTCTCTCAAAATACAGCCTTGCTCTTTACCCAAGGTCCATTATCGATTGCAAAGCTTTAATATTTCTCTATAGTTTATTATTGGTATTTGTTTCAGTAATTATAAATATGTTTCCAATAGTATATTCATATTTTACAATATATTTTTGTCTTTGATGGATCGAACTTCAGTTTCGTAATCATCTATCTCTGGAATTCAATTGAAATGTAGTGTCAAAACATAAAGTTAGTTGAAGTCCTTATCAAGAAACAAGAGTTTCTCTTCGCTGGTAGACAATGTTTTTTAATAAACAGATAACGCAAACCACGTATTTCACGAGTGGTTGACGTTAATAATTCTACACTGTATCATACAATAACTTGACCCTTAACGGTAGAAAGAGGGGTCTTATATATTAATTGTTATTGACGCCAATCATGAAGATACATGTGAATATGGATTTCGAATGAGTGTGATTAGTGTAGATGAGCGAATGTAGTCATCATTGCAAACTAAGGCTGACTATTCCTAAGAAAGTGTCAGTACACGATAGCCCATGCATGACAAATGAACAATTTTTGGTTTATCATCTGATCCCATTCAATATTTGTTATGACTCTGATAGGAACGAACTGATAAAACTGAGCTTTAACCAACTACACAACGATCAATTAACAAACTTCCTAACGTAAATATATCATTGAAATGATTATGAAAATCCTTATATATAATAGGTGAAACCGTCTGTTGTCAACTCCTCAATTATTACTTGACCAATATAAACAATTGAGGTGTCAAAAGATTTGCCACTATTTGTAGTTGTGCAATAAGGTCTTAATTAATTAAATTTTTCATCCTCAAGGGCACGGGAAGCTCTCAAACTCCGATTTTCGGCCATAAGAATAACATGGAGAGAGACTTATAAGAATCGAAAAGTAACAGCTGTTCAAATGTAAATGATAATTTTAAAAAAGTGTTAACGCCTGTTTAAATGTAAACAATTTTGTTTCCAATATTGAAGAAGTTAGATCTTTCATAAAGTTTTAAATCAGGAATTGTTGTTATGTTTTATATGGTAATCTAGTGCGGTTATTTTATGTATCTAATTAATCTTTACCTGTTGAACAAAAACAAATGAAATAAACACTTTAAAATAGACAAAGTAATATCATTGGGTGTTTATGATAACAAATAGACAGCAAGGCAATTATCGTAGTGTGCAAGGGTGTCCCCTAGTATCACAATATTGAAGCAATTTAAGAAGAATAAATAACTGATGCTTGGGCACAGGTCACCTTACCTTAGATATCGTGTTACATATCTGCCTACTGTCGGTTTCAAAATGCAGTGTACTCGAGTTCTTGTACACACTATCTTGACAAAAACACAAAGTTAGATTGATTTCCCGTACAAACAACGCCCTTTAGTGAGCAAGACGAGCTAACATAGACACACTATCTTGACAAAAACACAAGGTTAGATGTATTCCCAGTACAAATGACGCCCTTTAGTGAGCAAGACGAGCTAACATAGACACACTATCTTGACAAAAACACAAGGTTAGATGGATTCCCAGTACAAATGACGCCCTTTAGTGAGCAAGACGAGCTAACATAGACACACTATCTTGACAAAAACACAAGGTTAGATGGATTCCCAGTACAAATGACGCCCTTTAGTGAGCAAGACGAGCTAACATAGACACACTATCTTGACAAAAACACAAGGTTAGATGGATTCCCAGTACAAATGACGCCCTTTAGTGAGCAAGACGAGCTAACATAGACACACTATCTTGACAAAAACACAAGGTTAGATGGATTCCCAGTACAAATGACGCCCTTTAGTGAGCAAGACGAGCTAACATAGACACACTATCTTGACAAAAACACAAGGTTAGATGGATTCCCAGTACAAATGACGCCCTTTAGTGAGCAAGACGAGCTAACATAGACACACTATCTTGACAAAAACACAAGGTTAGATGGATTCCCAGTACAAATGACGCCCTTTAGTGAGCAAGACGAGCTAACATAGACACACTATCTTGACAAAAACACAAGGTTAGATAGATTCCCAGTACAAATGACGCCCTTTAGTGAGCAAGACGAGCTAACATAGACACACTATCTTGACAAAAACACAAGGTTAGATGGATTCCCAGTACAAATGACGCCCTTTAGTGAGCAAGACGAGCTAACATAGACACACTATCTTGACAAAAACACAAGGTTAGATGTATTCCCAGTACAAATGACGCCCTTTAGTGAGCAAGACGAGCTAACATAGACACACTATCTTGACAAAAACACAAGGTTAGATGGATTCCCAGTACAAATGACGCCCTTTAGTGAGCAGGACGAGCTAACATAGACACTATCTTGATAGATACCACAATACAATTCTCTCCCTTAATCTGTAAAATAACTCACAAAATTGATGCACTACATCCGTTGTAAAGTTAAAAATTGATGAACTTTACCTTGTTTTACTATTTGAAAATAATTCACTCAAAGTACAAACGAACTCCTTAGCATGTAATCTCAAAGTCAATATATCAATTGAGAGTTCAGTATTGATTTATATTTATGCAAAGGAAACACTTACACAAAGTACAAGCAGACTCCTCCAGTAATGTTAAAGTCAATATATCAGTGGCAAAGTTCAGTATTCATGTACAGTAGGTGTTTGACAATGAGAACAGTCCCACAAAGTACAAGCAGACTCCCTCAGGTTGTCACTAAGTCAATACATCAATAGAAAGTTCAGTATTTATTTACGTTAGCTTCTTTGGTTTTTTTTAATACTCCCACAATGTACAAGCAGACTCCCTCAGGTTGTCAATAACTCAATACATCAGTAGAAAATTCAGTATTGATTTGCCTTAGCTTGTTTGGCAATTGGAACACTCCCACAAAATACAAGCAGACCACCAGGATCTCGGTAAGTGATTACATCAGAGGCAAAGTTCAGTATTCATGTACCTTAGGTGTTTGGCAATGGGAACAATCCCAAAAAATACAAGCAAACTCCTGAAGGTAGTTTACTAAGTCAATAAGTTACATCAGTTGAAAGTTCAGTATTGATTAGCCTTAGCTTGATTCGTAAGAAGAACATTCGTACGACATTCAAGCAGATCCCCAGGTTGTCATTGAGTCAATACATCAGCAGAAATTTTAGTGTTAATTTTCCTTGTCTTGTTTGGCAATGGGACGACTCCTACACAATACAAACACATTTAGGTTGTCACTAAGTTAATACATCAGTAGAAAGTTTAGTTTTAATTTTCCTTATATAGTTTGTCTATGGGACCACTCCCATAAAGTACAAGCAAACCCTCAGGCTGTCACTAAGTCAATACATCAGCAGAAAGTCCAGTGTTACTTTTCCTTATCTTATTTTGTCAACGGGACCACTCCCACACAGTACAAGCAAACCCTCAGACTGTCACTAAGTTAATACATCAGTAGAAAGATCGGTGTTAATTTTCCTTATCTTGTTTGTCAATGGGACCACTCCCACAAAATACAAGCATACCCTCAGTCTGTCACTAAGTCAATACATCTGCAGAATGTTCAGTGTTGATTTTCCTTAGCTTGTTTGGAAATGGGACCACTCCCACTAAGTAGTAGACACACCAGGTTGTCACTAAGTCAATACATCATCAGAATGTTCAGTTTTGATTTTCCTTATCTTGTTTAGCATTCGGAACAATCCCACAAAATACAAGCATACCTGTCACTAAGTTAGTAGATCAGCAGAAAAATCTGCGTTAGTTTTCCTTATCTTGTTTGTCAATGGGACTACTCCCATAAAGTACAAGCAAACCCTAAGGTTGTCACTAAGTTAATACATCAGCAGAAAGTTCAGTGTTGATTTTCCTTAGCTTGTTTGGAAATGGGCCCACTGCCACAAAGTAGTAGACTCACCAGGTTGTCACTAAGTCAATACATCATCAGAATGTTCAGTTTTGATTTTCCTTATCTTGTTTAGCATTCGGAACAATCCCACAAAATACAAGCATACCTGTCACTAAGTTAGTAGATCAGCAGAAAAATCTGCGTTAGTTTTCCTTATCTTGTTTGTCAATGGGACTACTCCCATAAAGTACAAGCAAACCCTAAGGTTGTCACTAAGTTAATACATCAGCAGAAAGTTCAGTGTTGATTTTCCTTAGCTTGTTTGGAAATGGGCCCACTGCCACAAAGTAGTAGACTCACCAGGTTGTCACTAAGTTAATACATCAGCAGAAAGTTCAGTGTTGATTTTCCTTAGCTTGTTTGGAAATGGGCCCACTGCCACAAAGTAGTAGACTCACCAGGTTGACACTAAGTTAATACATCAGCAGAAAGTTCAGTGTTGATTTTCCTTAGCTTGTTTGGAAATGGGCCCACTGCCACAAAGTAGTAGACTCACCAGGTTGTCACTAAGTTAATACATCAGCAGAAAGTTCAGTGTTGATTTTCCTTAGCTTGTTTGGAAATGGGCCCACTGCCACAAAGTAGTAGACTCACCAGGTTGTCACTAAGTTGATACATCAGCAGAAAGTTCAGTGTTGATTTTCCTTAGCTTGTTTGGAAATGGGCCCACTGCCACAAAGTAGTAGACTCACCAGGTTGTCACTAAGTTAATACATCAGCAGAAAGTTCAGTGTTGATTTTCCTTAGCTTGTTTAGAAATGGGCCCACTGCCACAAAGTAGTAGACTCACCAGGTTGTCACTAAGTTAATACATCAGCAGAAAGTTCAGTGTTGATTTTCCTTAGCTTGTTTGGAAATGGGCCCACTGCCACAAAGTAGTAGACTCACCAGGTTGTCACTAAGTTAATACATCAGCAGAAAGTTCAGTGTTGATTTTCCTTAGCTTGTTTGGAAATGGGCCCACTGCCACAAAGTAGTAGACTCACCAGGTTGTCACTAAGTTAATACATCAGCAGAAAGTTCAGTGTTGATTTTCCTTAGCTTGTTTGGAAATGGGCCCACTGCCACAAAGTAGTAGACTCACCAGGTTGTCACTAAGTCAATACATCAGCAGAAAGTTCAGTGTTGATTTTCCTTAGCTTGTTTGGAAATGGGCCCACTGCCACAAAGTAGTAGACTCACCAGGTTGTCACTAAGTTAATACATCAGCAGAAAGTTCAGTGTTGATTTTCCTTAGCTTGTTTGGAAATGGGCCCACTGCCACAAAGTAGTATACTCACCAGGTTGTCACTAAGTTAATACATCAGCAGAAAGTTCAGTGTTGATTTTCCTTAGCTTGTTTGGAAATGGGCCCACTGCCACAAAGTAGTAGACTCACCAGGTTGTCACTAAGTTAATACATCAGCAGAAAGTTCAGTGTTGATTTTCCTTAGCTTGTTTGGAAATGGGCCCACTGCCACAAAGTAGTAGACTCACCAGGTTGTCACTAAGTTAATACATCAGCAGAAAGTTCAGTGTTGATTTTCCTTAGCTTGTTTGGAAATGGGCCCACTGCCACAAAGTAGTAGACTCACCAGGTTGTCACTAAGTTAATACATCAGCAGAAAGTTCAGTGTTGATTTTCCTTAGCTTGTTTGGAAATGGGCCCACTGCCACAAAGTAGTAGACTCACCAGGTTGACACTAAGTTAATACATCAGCAGAAAGTTCAGTGTTGATTTTCCTTAGCTTGTTTGGAAATGGGCCCACTGCCACAAAGTAGTAGACTTACCAGGTTGTCACTAAGTTAATACATCAGCAGAAAGTTCAGTGTTGATTTTCCTTAGCTTGTTTGGAAATGGGCCCACTGCCACAAAGTAGTAGACTCACCAGGTTGTCACTAAGTTAATACATCAGCAGAAAGTTCAGTGTTGATTTTCCTTAGCTTGTTTGGAAATGGGCCCACTGCCACAAAGTAGTAGACTCACCAGGTTGTCACTAAGTTAATACATCAGCAGAAAGTTCAGTGTTGATTTTCCTTAGCTTGTTTGGAAATGGGCCCACTGCCACAAAGTAGTAGACTCACCAGGTTGTCACTAAGTTAATACATCAGCAGAAAGTTCAGTGTTAATTTTCCTTAGCTTGTTTGGAAATGGGCCCACTGCCACAAAGTAGTAGACTCACCAGGTTGTCACTAAGTTAATACATCAGCAGAAAGTTCAGTGTTGATTTTCCTTAGCTTGTTTGGAAATGGGCCCACTGCCACAAAGTAGTAGACTCACCAGGTTGTCACTAAGTTAATACATCAGCAGAAAGTTCAGTGTTGATTTTCCTTAGCTTGTTTGGAAATGGGCCCACTGCCACAAAGTAGTAGACTCACCAGGTTGTCACTAAGTTAATACATCAGCAGAAAGTTCAGTGTTGATTTTCCTTAGCTTGTTTGGAAATGGGCCCACTGCCACAAAGTAGTAGACTCACCAGGTTGTCACTAAGTTAATACATCAGCAGAAAGTTCAGTGTTGATTTTCCTTAGCTTGTTTGGAAATGGGCCCACTGCCACAAAGTAGTAGACTCACCAGGTTGTCACTAAGTTAATACATCAGCAGAAAGTTCAGTGTTGATTTTCCTTAGCTTGTTTGGAAATGGGCCCACTGCCACAAAGTAGTAGACTCACCAGGTTGTCACTAAGTTAATACATCAGCAGAAAGTTCAGTGTTGATTTTCCTTAGCTTGTTTGGAAATGGGCCCACTGCCACAAAGTAGTAGACTCACCAGGTTGTCACTAAGTTAATACATCATCAGAATGTTCAGTTTTGATTTTCCTTATCTTGTTTAGCATTCGGAACAATCCCACAAAATACAAGCATAGCCTACCTGTCACTAAGTTAGTAGATCAGCAGAAAAATCTGCGTTAGTTTTCCTTATCTTGTTTGTCAATGGGACTACTCCCATAAAGTACAAGCAAACCCTAAGGTTGTCACTAAGTTAATACATCAGCAGAAAGTTCAGTGTTGATTTTCCTTAGCTTGTTTGGAAATGGACCCACTGCCACAAAGTAGTAGACTCACCAGGTTGTCACTAAGTTAATACATCAGCAGAAAGTTCAGTGTTGATTTTCCTTGGCTTGTTTGGAAATGGGCCCACTGCCACAAAGTAGTAGACTCACCAGGTTGAAACTAAGTTAATACATCAGCAGAAAGTTCAGTGTTGATTTTCCTTAGCTTGTTTGGAAATGGGCCCACTGCCACAAAGTAGTAGACTCACCAGGTTGTCACTAAATTAATACATCAGCAGAAAGTTCAGTGTTGATTTTCCTTAGCTTGTTTGGAAATGGGCCCACTGCCACAAAGTAGTAGACTCACCAGGTTGTCACTAAGTTAATACATCAGCAGAAAGTTCAGTGTTGATTTTCCTTAGCTTGTTTGGAAATGGGCCCACTGCCACAAAGTAGTAGACACACCAGGTTGTCACTAAGTTAATACATCAGCAGAAAGTTCAGTGTTGATTTTCCTTAGCTTGTTTGGAAATGGGCCCACTGCCATAAAGTAGTAGACTCACCAGGTTGTCACTAAGTCAATACATCAGCAGAAAGTTCAGTGTTGATTTTCCTTAGCTTGTTTGGAAATGGGCCCACTGCCACAAAGTAGTATACTCACCAGGTTGTCACTAAGTCAATACATCTGCAGAAAGTTCAGTGTTGATTTTCCTTAGCTTGTTTGGAAATGGGCCCACTGCCACAAAGTAGTAGACACACCAGGTTGTCACTAAGTCAATACATCTGCAGAAAGTTCAGTGTTGATTTTCCTTACCTTGTTTGGAAATGGGCCCACTGCCACAAAGTAGTAGACTCACCAGGTTGTCACTAAGTTAATACATCAGCAGAAAGTTCAGTGTTGATTTTCCTTAGCTTGTTTGGGAATGGGCCCACTGCCACAAAGTAGTAGACACACCAGGTTGTCACTAAGTCAATACATCTGCAGAAAGTTCAGTGTTGATTTTCCTTAGCTTGTTTGGAAATGGGCCCACTGCCACAAAGTAGTAGACTCACCAGGTTGTCACTAAGTTAATACATCAGCAGAAAGTTCAGTGTTGATTTTCCTTATCTTAAAAATCAACAGCAAATTAAAACTTAGAATTCTTTTTCATTTCAGACCAGGGGCGCGTGGCCATTCCGCCAGTACCAAAGTTATTTTATTCGGACTATAATGTATGTACATTCTTGCTGCCATTGTGACTTATAAATTAAATGTATATTTCAAATAATATTACCATGAAAACTAACCTTATTTTTAGCAGTATTTTATAATATATTAATTTTTAGGTTAGTAACAAAACTAATGATTTTCTAATTGAAATTTATGTTGTAACTGCCTACCACCTGGCAACACTATTTAAATTAACTAAAACTAAAGAACTATCCATCATTTTATAATGTTAAAGTGACTTCTTCATTCAAGTTCCAACATTAGGTATTGTGCAGTTTATATAGTTTGTGAGTAATATAGAATGTTCGATTGCTAAGTAAAAATTGTAGTTAATGTTGGACCTCACTGATAATAAATTATTCTATTCTATGCTATGCTATTCTATAATCACCCTCTGGGATTGAGTGTTTTGTAGTTCCAGTACAAAACTAGGAAAATGCATTTCGTAAACTGGCAAACTTTCCATTTGGATTTATTTTTATTGTAATGATGGAAAATATACTGTTACCTATCCATATGGTCCATTATGATATTAAAATATTTGAAATTTATTACAAACTATAACTATATCAATTAAGTAAAATATGTTTTGGTAGGAATAATTTTATTAGTAACAACAAAATAACTGAAAAATTTTAGCGGATTTTCAGCTAACTGACAAGTCTAACACTGTTCTCTTCCCTACACAACATCTGACAATAAACATTGCTAATTTCATACAATGAGTTAAGCAATAGTATTAACTCACCCGCCCTCCCATACACGTACAGTGGTATTGATCCACCCACCCTCCCATACACGTACCGTGGTATTGATACACCCACCCTCCCATACACGTACAGTGGATGGCATATGCCTGAGGAGCAAAAAATATTGTCCTTCTCGATTACTAGCTCTTGTTTATAAATAAAAAATTTTATTATTCTAGCAATCTACATTTGCTACATTAAACGGGCTCTTTTGATTTATTAAAATCTCCCCTAAGATTATTCCTAGTTTCAATACACTTACAAATGGTTTATGATCGTGAACTTTTATTGAATTTCATTTTTATTTGAACGCCTTTCTAAAAAGGCAATTAAAATATATATTAGGTGGCTTTTACATAGCGTAGAACTCTATACTTATATTTCATATATTATATAAATCATGTAATAAAATTGAACAATGGCAAATTTGTACCGTATTATATATATGAACACTAAAACAGCTTTAATGTCATAATTAGGTTGTTCAATAGCGTTCAAATATACTTTTAAAGTAACCATTGGATCACTTTAGTCTTTTAGATTGTCATTTAGTGTTAATTGACTTTATCCCTTCATTCTCTAGGATCTTAGTTGTACTTTGCTGCTGAAGATACCCTTACAAATGTACTTTTTTATCTATATTGGTTGAGAATCTCATTTGGTTGTCTTTTAGAACTGAATTATTTTAATATTTAAAATAATAATATAAAGTAACCTCTCCTAATTTTGAAAATGAATTAAACTCCAGTTTATTTTCGTTGTATTTCTATACAATAAATGGTGTATTATTGAAATGGGTCTATAAAACTGTATGATTGTTACTTAAGGCTGAGAACATTATGAGGGTGGGGAGTTGGGCGAAAGGTACTCTGCAGCTGGACTCCCTCATTACGGCGTGTGCATTTTAAATACGGCTTTCTATACTCGTTTCTTTGCCTTCCCGGCAATACTCTGTAATGGAGAGATTTGTAATAAAAGTGTTTTCTTAAAATTTGATACTTTTCACATTTCACAAGAATAAGTAGACTATATTTATTTGTGATTTTTAAAGTATGTTGTTGTATTTAGCACTGAAGAATATTGCGTTTTGATGTCATTCGCTGTTTGTGAGTTTTAAATTAAATTGCTTATTTGGTACTGATAAATTTTGATGCTGTTTTCGAAGTGATTTTTAAATTGGTTGCTAGATTAAGATTTCTTAGTTGTATTGCTAATTTATTACTTATTTTAGTCATGCAGTACCAGGGAACAAACTAAATAATAGATACATCTTAAATCACATAATATTAAATAAAGGTAAATACGCTTCACATGTTGTATACTTCATTTCTTCTTCTGCGTAATTGGTCTGCTTATATGTTAAAATGTTCTTTTTTATTGATTATTTTGAGATATTAAACATATAATTATCTTTAGATACTAGTAAACTCTGGTGATTAACAGATGTTTTCTAATAGTAAGAGTTTCTCAAAGAGTGCCCCGAATCATCAAATGTTTTGATCGTTAATCAATTTGTAGATAATCATGTCTACTGGATATTCGTTTATCTTTTAGAAACGGAAGATGAAAATCATCATACAAAAGGTTAAAAATCAAGGTTGGTTCCAACGAAATCTGAGAATGAACGACGAACTACCTATTATGACTAAGCAAAAGTACTTTTTTGACATTTGTAGCTATTAGATTGCTTAATATTTTTATACATATATATGAAGAACAACACTTGGCAATCTTTTTTTTGTGTTTTTAATGTTCAAGATCAATTTCTGTCTCGAAAGACCATCATCAGTTGAAAACAGAATAAAAATAGGGTTATAAAAACACCAAAAAAAAATTGCTAAGTGTTGTTCTTCATATTATATAAAAAGTACTTTATTAAAAATAAGCTAAATGGAGATAAGCAAAGTCCATCATTTTTATGTAAGCCAAGAAGCATTACAATTATCTGCCTTTATATTTCGATTACATCTTTTTATTTTACAGTTTATAATACAGTTAAAAATTGAAAACCATTTTTAAAACTTTTAATCGAGTTATAATATTGTGGAGAGTAACATGGTGGTTTGGGTCGAAGCCCCAACGAGCGAGGCGTTTGTTTATAGTTTTACTAACCTTGTTTGAAAACTAAGATTTTTTCACAGAGTAACAAATAGATCACTCCATACTGACATTGACGAGTGGAATGTAATTTTTATTTCAGGTTATAATTAGATTTTATGGGTAATGTTATTCCATTAAATTGTTACCATTTAAACAATTACAATTTTGATTACAAAAATAACCGTTTGATTAAATACGAGATTTCCTTTCATTCAATTTCAATTATCATTCAGCTGTTATTTGCTAGTAATCATATCGACCCAATTGTACTGTTAATGTTTTATGAAATGCTTTGATTCAACCCCGCGTTCCTTATCTCTCCATAACCCCACAGATTTACGTGGAGGCAAATAACAGGGAGATCAATAAATGCATGATTATTATTTGTAAATATTGTATTCATTTTTGAACTTATGATGATTGCATGGAGTTGTTTGACTCAAAATATTAAAATTTATATTACAAATGGAATTACCATTTGGTTTTAATTATATTAAGTGCTAACTTTATACTAAGTATCGAGGTAATGATTCTCCTGAACGGATCGACTTTAATTATCTAGAGTGCAAGCTGATGCTATCTATGGAGTCTTATCAGTACTGGACAACGGAGACTGCTGAAACACCGTTAATCAGAACTACGAAGAAACCTTCACCCTTCTCTTCGTGGCTTGAAACCATAATAGGAGTTCTACAAGTTTGTATTCCTTCTCCTATTTTATTTATGACAAATATTAAGGAAATAAAATATGTAGACAGCCGATCAAAATTATGCAAAAACGTACATAGATGACATAATAATCCTCTTGATTACGTGTGATAAAAGCAATGCGTATTTTCAAATCTATGAACAACATTGAAATAATGATGTTCATGGTTCGAATCAAATGGTCTCTTGCTCGCCTCAACCCAGACCACCGCAATCAACTTTCGAGTTTCCTCTTTCACTGAACAAATAACAGATGATACACAGTTAACTTCAAGTTCAAAATTTCAATCTGTTCACAAACAAAACTGTCCGAAACCCTATAATGGACATCCTCATTCAACTGTTGCTGAAATTGAGCTCTGCATCTTATAAAATAAATATCCTAAAAGGTACTCGAAGCTTAGAAGTCTTGCTTTACGTGTATAAGAGATATTTAGAAAGTTTGGTCATATATGGTATAGATTTTGGAGAGGAAGGGTGTCATCAAAAAATACATAATATTTTCAAGAAACAAAAAAATATGATTCAAAATTCAGAAATTCAAAATTATTTATTTCTCATTGAAATGTACATTAGTAACTGTCAATATATTTAAATTAACTTAATAGTAACAAAATCTGCATAGGTCAGTAATTAAAAATAGTTAAGAGATAAAATAACAATATTGTACATAGTTTTTAATAGTATGGTTAGTTGGGGCACAACAACTCCGAGAGTGAATAAACACAGTTTTTTACAAGAAAAGCTTTTAGGTTATTTTTAAAAGATGATACTGAAAGGCTGGTTTTTAAATGATCTGGCAAGCTACTATGGGTCCTAAATATTCTATTATGGATTTATTGATGTATGGAACATGTTATTACTATGATGGGGTACAATTAAATTGTTTTTATTTCTAGTAGAATATGTATGACTGTGGGTAGGAAAATTTTGAATATGTTTAAAAGTGTAAACTGATACGAAGTAGATAAAAATAGAAGGAAGGGTTTGGATACGATCTAGCAGAAACACTTGCCTACAGTTCTCCAGACCCCCTTAGACCAAACACCAAACGTATAGCCCTCTTTTGCAACTTGAAGACCCTTTGTAAGAAAGAAGATGGATCGGAGGTGTCTGCCGTACGACCCCATGACATTATGCCGTACGACATCACAGAAGCAAAATTTCCATGATTAAAAGAATTTTTGTTTGGAATGGTCACATGTAGGGAGTATTTTCTTCAAAGTAAAATTCTCTGCCTTCCATATATTTCCAACCATTACTAAAAACTAAAGATTCCAGTAACGACAGCGTCAAAGTGTCATCTACAATATCAGTCTTAGAGGTGTCACTGAGGAAGTCACATCACAGCATAGGTAAAACGTTTGGTGATGTATATATATATAAATAATAATACCCTGGTGCGTTTGTTTTCGGAAGCTGACAACGGCCGCTTAAGCCTCTTTTAATAACTTTAAAAAATCATATAAGCAAAATGAATCCAAAAAAAAGGAACCAGGTAGGATATAGTTATTTTCTATCCCATTCTTAAAACCGTTTAATTTGAAAAGGGGCTCTTTATGCGGGGGTGAGGTTTTTAATCCTCTGTCATAAAACATCCAATATTTTATACAAATAATCAGTTTAAAATAAGACTTACCAAATACTTGAAGGAGTATAATTTTTACTGTGATAGGGAATATTTATAATTTAGTAATAATTAGTATAATTAAAAGGAAATTCAATAAATTTACTTTAGTTCTTTAAACTATTTAATGTAGCTTTAGTTAATATTTTTCTGACAATACATCATATTATAACAAACCTGTAATATGTATATACTGTAAATGAACATAATATAATAAAGATGGATTTGATACCTTTCATGATCCTTTTTAATAATGATAAAATATTAACTATTGTTTTCTTACATAACTTTAGTTCAATTTTATAACTCAGGCTTAAACGGCCGGTGTCATAACTTGAATCTACATTTTTCGGTGACAACCACGTCAAGGTACTATCTATAATATTTACAAGACAACCAGAAGTTTCGCCCATACTGTGATGTGGCATCCTCAGTGCTTTCTCTGTATGAGCGAAACGTCTGGTTATCTGGTAAAAATTATAGATAGTACATTGACGTGGTTGTCACTGGAAAATGTAGACTCTAGTTATAATTTCAATCTGTCAACAAGACTATTCAATAAGCGACTTTGTGACCAACATTACATGATTATGTTAATCAATACCACTGTACGTGTATGGGTGGCGGGTGGGTCAAGACCACTGTACGTGTATTGGTGGGTGGGTGGGCCAATACCATAGTGCATGTATGGGTGGGCGTGTGGGTTAATGCCACAGTGCCTTAATGGGTGGGTGGGTGGGCAAATACCACTGTACGTGTATGGGAGGGTGGGTGGGCCGGTACCACTTAACATGTATTTCCAGTACTACTTTAAATGTATGGGAGGGTGGGTGGACAAATATCACCCGTACGTGTATGGGTGGGTGGGTGGGTCAATACAATAGGTTGCTTTTCCCTTTTGTTGAGTATCTTATTGATTATGTTATCCACAAATTATTACTATTATTTGCACAAGATTGTTGACGCAACGCCAGTTTGTCAGCTGTTTCTTTTATTCGATTTTGTGAGCTTATAATATATTAATAATCGATAATATATAAATAAAACTAATAAAAAAATCGATAATAAATAAAACTAAATTACTTAAATTATTCAGTAATTTAGTTTTATTTAATTTATTAGTAATTATACTAATAATATTTATTAATAAATTATTACTATTTATACAAATAATTTATTATTAGTAATTAATTGTATTTAGTTTTAGAGTATTCAATTAATTTGCTGAAGATCCTTGGGAAGAAAATTATTATTCGGATGTTGGTGGTTTTTTCCGGCTTATTAAATTTAAGAGTGTAGACCACCGTACGTGTATAAGTGGGTAGGTGGGCCGTCTACCACTGTACTTGTACGGGTGGGCCGTCTACCACTGTACGTGTATGGGTGGGTGGGTGGGCCGGCTACCACTGTACTTTTACGGGTGGGCGGGTGGGCCGTATATCAATGTACGTGTATGGGTGGGCGGGTGGGCCATCTACCACTGTACGTGTTTGGGTGGGTAGGTGGGCCGTGTACAATTGTACCGTTACTGTCTATATGGACAGTAAACGAACAGATAAACCATTACTTACGTCCTTTTGGTCTATGGAACAACATCCTGAAGTTTGTAGCGAGAGTTTTGAAACTGAACTTGTATGGGTGGGAGGGTGGGCCAATACCACTGTACGTGTATAAGTGGGAGGGTGAGTCAATATCATTGTACGTGTATGGGGGGGAGGGTGAGTCAATAGCAACTGCACGTGTATGAGTGGAGGGTGGGCCAATACCACTGTACGTGTATAAGTGGGAGGGTGAGTCAATATCATTGTACGTGTATGGGGGGGAGGGTGAGTCAATATAATTGTACGTGTATGGGTGGCGGGTGGGTCAAGACCACTGTACGTGTATTGGTGGGTGGGTGGGCCAATACCATAGTGCATGTATGGGTGGGCGTGTGGGTTAATGCCACAGTGCCTTAATGGGTGGGTGGGTGGGCAAATACCACTGTACGTGTATGGGAAGGTGGGTGGGCCGGTACCACTTAACATGTATTTCCAGTACTACTTTAAATGTATGGGAGGGTGGGTGGACAAATATCACCCGTACGTGTATGGGTGGGTGGGTGGGTCAATACAATAGGTTGCTTTTCCCTTTTGTTGAGTATCTTATTGATTATGTTATCCACAAATTATTACTATTATTTGCACAAGATTGTTGACGCAACGCCAGTTTGTCAGCTGTTTCTTTTATTCGATTTTGTGAGCTTATAATATATTAATAATCGATAATATATAAATAAAACTAATAAAAAAATCGATAATAAATAAAACTAAATTACTTATATTATTCAGTAATTTAGTTTTATTTAATTTATTAGTAATTATACTAATAATATTTATTAATAAATTATTACTATTTATACAAATAATTTATTATTAGTAATTAATTGTATTTAGTTTTAGAGTATTCAATTAATTTGCTGAAGATCCTTGGGAAGAAAATTATTATTCGGATGTTGGTGGTTTTTTCCGGCTTATTAAATTTAAGAGTGTAGACCACCGTACGTGTATAAGTGGGTAGGTGGGCCGTCTACCACTGTACTTGTACGGGTGGGCCGTCTACCACTGTACGTGTATGGGTGGGTGGGTGGGCCGGCTACCACTGTACTTTTACGGGTGGGCGGGTGGGCCGTATATCAATGTACGTGTATGGGTGGGTGGGTGGGCCGTCTACCACTGTACGTATTTGGGTGGGTAGGTGGGCCGTGTACAATTGTACCGTTACAGTCTATATGGACAGTAAACGAACAAATAAACCATTACTTACGTCCTTTTGGTCTATGGAACAACATCCTGAAGTTTGTAGCGAGAGTTTTGAAACTGAACGTGAATGGGTGGGAGGGTTGGCCAATACCACTGTACGTGTATAAGTGGGAGGGTGAGTCAATATCATTGTACGTGTATGGGGGGGAGGGTGAGTCAATAGCAACTGCACGTGTATGAGTGGAGGGTGGGCCAATACCACTGTACGTGTATAAGTGGGAGGGTGAGTCAATATCATTGTACGTGTATGGGGGGGAGGGTGAGTCAATATAATTGTACGTGTATGGGTGGCGGGTGGGTCAAGACCACTGTACGTGTATTGGTGGGTGGGTGGGCCAATACCATAGTGCATGTATGGGTGGGCGTGTGGGTTAATGCCACAGTGCCTTAATGGGTGGGTGGGTGGGCAAATACCACTGTACGTGTATGGGAGGGTGGGTAGGCCGGTACCACTTAACATGTATTTCCAGTACTACTTTAAATGTATGGGAGGGTGGGTGGACAAATATCACCCGTACGTGTATGGGTGGGTGGGTGGGTCAATACAATAGGTTGCTTTTCCCTTTTGTTGAGTATCTTATTGATTATGTTATCCACAAATTATTACTATTATTTGCACAAGATTGTTGACGCAACGCCAGTTTGTCAGCTGTTTCTTTTATTCGATTTTGTGAGCTTCTAATATATTAATAATCGATAATATATAAATAAAACTAATAAAAAAATCGATAATAAATAAAACTAAATTACTTAAATTATTCAGTAATTTAGTTTTATTTAATTTATTAGTAATTATACTAATAATATTTATTAATAAATTATTACTATTTATACAAATAATTTATTATTAGTAATTAATTGTATTTAGTTTTAGAGTATTCAATTAATTTGCTGAAGATCCTTGGGAAGAAAATTATTATTCGGATGTTGGTGGTTTTTTCCGGCTTATTAAATTTAAGAGTGTAGACCACCGTACGTGTATAAGTGGGTAGGTGGGCCGTCTACCACTGTACTTGTACGGGTGGGCCGTCTACCACTGTACGTGTATGGGTGGGTGGGTGGGCCGGCTACCACTGTACTTTTACGGGTGGGCGGGTGGGCCGTATATCAATGTACGTGTATGGGTGGGTGGGTGGGCCGTCTACCACTGTACGTGTTTGGGTGGGTAGGTGGGCCGTGTACAATTGTACCGTTACAGTCTATATGGACAGTAAACAAACAAATAAACCATTACTTACGTCCTTTTGGTCTATGGAACAACATCCTGAAGTTTGTAGCGAGAGTTTTGAAACTGAACTTGTATGGGTGGGAGGGTGGGCCAATACCACTGTACGTGTATAAGTGGGAGGGTGAGTCAATATCATTGTACGTGTATGGGGGGGAGGGTGAGTCAATATAATTGTACGTGTATGGGTGGGAGGGTGAGTTATAGCTAGCAACAAAATACATAGAGTTAAGTTTTGATACATAATTTTCATATTTTACAGACTGATTTGAATTTTTGTTCACATGATACATGTTAGTATTGCCATTAAGTAAAATGATCTGCAGAATGACAGTGGGCAGAAACATTTTTATTAGTCAGTAGGCCTAATGTTTAACTTCTTCTACTTGAATGGTGTACTTGACAAGAAAAAAAATTAAAAATTTGTTTTCGGATGCTCAGATGAGTGTGCTTATTGCCTAATTGACTTTTAATTCTCGCTAATTGCTGGAATTTGAATATAGTCCTTATAGGCTAACTACTACACTAGAACATTATACAATAGACATGTTCAATTTGCTGCACTGGTTGCCAAATCGTTTGACTTGTATATTTATTTTTTATCATTATTAAACTTGTGCGTATATCACATCCAAACCAAAATAGATATTTAATTATGGTCACGTTTAATATAATACAACGTCATTTACATTAACAAAACAAGTTAAGGACACGAATGATTAAATATACAGTACCTTATTAAAAGAATTCCTTTGAAATCCACTTCATGTGAAAAGACATGTTTATCCCCCACACTTCATCAGTCACCCTTATACAGTATAACCCTTCTGCCTCTCACCAAAGACAAACTTCATTTCAAGGACACTTCAAACTCGATGTCCTTCTTCCAGCCTAATATTGAATTCCTTCGGTCCTCGTTCATTGATTATTAACTCAAATGATAAGTTAGTTGTATTTTTACTATATCATTATTTATAAATTCAATTTTCGAATCATTTCTGCCTTAAACGAATTTAAATGTTTCTGACTTAAAAACTCTCTAGCTAAAATAAGTAAGATCCTATTCTACAGTATAATCAAATTATAAAATTCAAATAATGTCTATGTTTTTAAATAAAAATTAATGTTATTGTTCTTAAAATGTCTATAATTTTATATGGATAGTGAATAATTATTCAATTTATTATTTACCATATATTTGTTTTTTTTTTAATTTGTCCACGTATAGTAATATTTCGTAAAACAAATACCACTTCTGAAAACGCATCTTAAATTTCATATTATTATAACGTCGATTAATACAATACTAATTGACATATTATATATATTAATACAAGTCTACTGCTATGTAAGTGAACGATCTGTGAAGATGATCAACTTTGATGAACCACAGGTACTCACAGATTAAAATCTGCCTTTAAATAGCTACGTGTGTATGCGTTTCGTTTAAATAGCTACGTGTGTATGCGTTTCGTTTAAATAGCTACGTGTGTATGCTTTTCGTTTAAATAGCTACGTGTGTATGCGTTTCGTTTCACATGCAGATATTCTTACAAAATGGACGTGAAAATAGATTGATATGCTTCTAAAATTTATTCTTAGTAAGAGTAATAAATAAGAACATATTTTAGCATATAATTTTAATTTCTCGTTTATTTTTTTTAATTTATCATATATTTAGGTCGTTTGACAAAAGTATTAACCTCATTTAGGTTTGAAACCCCGTCTTCATTTTATATGAAGAGTGGTGTTTAGAACCTTTTACAAAACAGTTCCTCACTAAAGTTTAGTCAATATGGGGCTCCTTACAGTATTTTTAGAATGTAAATTATTTATTTAAGGTGTAAAAGAGGCATTATTTACATCAGCCAAATAGCTATAAGCGTAAATGGCACCTACTTTGTACCATTTCCAATAGTAGAACTTTGTAATGTTTACTTGTAAACCTAAACCACTCAAAAACGCTTAATTAAAAATATTTTAAGATGCTAAGAAGTTTTAAAAGGTACATACTACATACAAGGTACGTATAGGATTTTTTAAGCTAACATTCCTTCATAAATAAGACGGAAGGCGATGTCTTACGCATTAAAGACATGCTCGTGTTCTGTATAAATAACGGCATTTCAACAATAGTGCAGATAACCAGGCTGCCAACCACAGAACATGAATTACTGCGACAGTACTAGTAATATAGCTCCGTCTCTATTGTTTATGAACGAGTTTTAACTAAAAAGGTCGTGTTAGATTAGTAATATTTTTAAACTCTTTGTACCATCGTTTGGAAACGATAAAAAGTAAAGGTTTGATATTCAATTCCCAAATGTCTTTTTAATGGTACACTTGTAATGAGTTTGACGTTTTTAATACTTCAATGGGTTGTTAAGATATGTTAAATTATGTAAAAATCACGAAAATAAAGGCAGAGGTAAAACGAAGAACTTCAGGACCTACATTTATAGGGACGTAATATGTACCAACACGTTTTATGCTAATTAAAAACCTATTTATAGAAACTCGTTTTACTTATTTTGACACAAATAACTCTGCTTTATAATTTGGGGGCGAACTTAACAGAAACTCTGTTTCCATTGGTCAAAATGTTGTTGTCAGCTAGACAGTGATATCTTATTTTGAGATCTTTAATTTTGTCAGCACTAGTGGTGCAGTGCTGTAACCCAAGCTACTTGGGAACCTAGTTTCGTAGAAATTGTAGGCGGTAATTTTTATGCTCAGTTCTCTTAATACCGACAAGTCGTCTGCTCAATGGTTGCAATCGGCTTGAACACTACTAGAGAAGTATGGAGTGTCCATGTATGAGTGGTAGGCAGTTTTCGGATACTGTCTAGTTAAGAGAACTGAGTGTCAGGCTTGTTATGTTAATTGAAACTCAGACCAATACCATGTAGTTCGGATATTCCGCGTAAAGCTGTAGGTCCCTCAGTTGTCCTTACTATTGCGTTAATAATAAATGGTCCTTTCTAAGGAACGTTGGACCTTATTTAATATAATTAACTACACTCATTCATTGACACACATCACACTCATTCACCCATATCTCTATGGTCGGCGTCTTAGAAACGAATAATTAATGAATAAATAAGCTTTGCATACAAACGTACCTCAAACAGTTAAGACAAGTGATGTAAGTATTAAG